>CM042229.1:4754511-4859511 GCA_023566465.1 Cottus gobio | reverse complement strand
TTCAAGTTGTAGCCTGGTAAACTCAGGAAATATCTTAACAAAAACATTAAACGATGCTGCCTTCCAAGATGAGCCAAGTTAGCCGCCACTAGGGCGTTACCGTGAACCACCTTGCAACTGGGTAAATTGTGTTTCATGTGCTCATCCCCCCACGTGAAGCACACCTTCCAGACTAAATAATGCTTCTTATCTTCTCACTTTCCCGCAAAATACACCTTTATTTGACCTGGAACACCACAGTAAGGGTTTCTTTCATGTCTCTCCTACTAAATACGGTACTATTGTCTGTTTATTATGTGCTGCAGGCCCAGGTGTACGTGCCGAGTACTCCAAGGCTCCTCGTGCTTGGTTAGATCCCAGTACCAGACATAGGCTGGCGTCGTCAGTAGTAGAAACATATGGTGGTATTTCTAATGGGAATCGGTAACCAATGTCTCTCTGTCCTTCCACTGCAGTGAAGAGGACTCCTGCCGAGGAAGACGACTCCAGTTTATGGAGAGGACGACCGTCCAGGGAGAGGATTCCAGTTCAATACAGTAACAACATAGTCAGTCATGCACATTTTATTGTTTGAAATTGCACTTTTTCCAGTTCAAATAGTTTTTATACATTTCCCCCTTGACCTGAATATGTTATTGCTTTACTGTCAAATTACTTAAAAAATGTTTAAATTGTCATAGTAACTTTCACAAACTAAAAACAAAATGTAAAATGTGTATTTAAAATGTTGAAATATTAAAATAAATGACTTGAACTGTCTTCACTTTACAGTATGTAATTTTACTGTTATTCATTTACGTATTAAAATGAACAGTTATACATTACAGTAATCTAGATTAAATGTAGATTAAAGTATTAGGCGGCGATACTATACTTATTGCTTCTCCATTCACTGGTAATAGAAGTAAGTTTACTTATAATGGACTCACATAACGTACATTGTTTCCTGATTCCCTTTCGCTACATTTTAGGCTATTTGTGGGTTAACTTTTTAATAGAAACCCCCTGTTTTGGGAAAATTGCGACTATGTTGCAGCCAACACTAAATAGTGATAGTACAAGGTATATTTGAAACATTTCAGATATATTATACAGAAAACCCTTGTGAACTTAGATAATACGTTCATATATGTGTTAGTGGTATATTAGTTTATGAAAATACACAGAAGTCAAAAAGAGAAAAAGCTCTGCGTTAAGAGGTTATGGATTTTATTCCAAGAAAAATGGCATTGTTACCGTCAGCAATAACCCCAAAACAGCACATTTTGACAAAGCCCTCTCCCCTACGTAAGAAATATGACTCTTGTCCTTTAGGAACAAAACAAGGAAGTCAGATGCCGTATCATTTTAAACCACAATGTTTCCCTCATCGTGATGTTTTCGTGTTTAATTCGGACAAAACCTGATTCATAACGGTCCAAAAAGGAGAAAACGGTTTATTTTTGCAGCTGTTTGTGGCCATTGTCCTGTCGACAAGGGCTTTTAGAGGAGAAAATACTTGCGTGTCGTTCTGAAGGGCAGAGAAAAATGAATAATGCATGTTGTCGTCTCATTTGGAGGACACTCGTTGTAAACATCACGCCCGCCGAGGCAAATTTATGATTTTGGCCTGAGCAAAATTAATTAAAAAAAAAAGGTATCATTAATCATAGAAGGAATGAGCTAATTTAAAGGTTGCACATGTGACAAGCACATCAGCACTTCATGACTAACATTTACATTATGTATCAACATTAGAAATACATTTAAAGTTAAATAATCAGAATTGTTCTTGTCGGTCATACGTCCACCACTAGATGGCACTGTTGTATTTCCTTTCCACTGCTGGACTACCCCTGAGCAATAGCTCTCTGAGAGGATGTCTGTCCGTTTCCTGTTCTCCTCTTTTGCTGTTTCACTCCGAAATCTAAAAAACAAATCAGTTTTGTCATAATCTGTAATCTGTCACACTTTTCCTTCTGTTGATGTTCATTGGGCGCAATTATCCCAAATATGACGTCAGGTTTTGACGTCTCACCTGCCAAGAAGGTCAACATCCCATCAGACAGAGGGGAAATAACTATTTCAATAGGAAATGTTCCTTAAGCACACACGGCCACAGCACTGATGTCTCCCATTTTGCATGAAGACGGTCGTCTTTAAATAACTTCAGTTCCCCAAACTCTCCCTCCGTTCAGCAAGGTACCATGACAACGACCGTGAGCTCTATTAAAGCTGATCATTTGTATTTGTCATTAGTCATCGTGACGTGATTAGCAGGTTCAGGAGCAGCCGGATTCAGAGCCGCAGCCCTTCAATGCAGCTTTAAGGTCCCACGTTATTCCGGCTTCATGATTGGGTTTTGAATGCATTTCTTAAGTTGAGTGATTTAACACATTACAGCTGCTCTCGTCTTCATTGTGCCTGTGTGTGTGCCTGTGTGCGTGCGTGTGTGTGCCTGTGTGTGTGTGTGTGTGTGTGCGCGTGCGTGTGTGTACAGCAGCGTGTTGCTGTCCTGATAACATACATGTTGGTTCAGTTTTTTTTTTAATAAAAAGATTATCTCGACCCTTTTGATATAATGGACATTAAGGTAAAATGTTCATGTAAAACATGCTTAGACTCATTTTATTTCAGCCTTTTTTTTTGGGTGTTTGTCCCCATGTATTTTGCATTTAAAGTTGCAGTGGTTGAGAGGGAAGACGGGTGGATTAACTGTTATTTAGCTGACATGTTTTACCGTCCAATCAATTGGTCCGGTCCACTTGGTGAGCGGACTCCATCACTTACTAATCAGTGGAAATGAGCTACGATTACACTCTGTGACGGCGACTCTCAACCCGGCTGCAGGTTTTCATTTCCCTCCGTACGACTTCAGAGAAACTCGAGTTTGATGAGCGAAAACAGCACTGCAGGAAAACATGCATGTGGGTTCTGACCTGCAGGTCCCTGAGGGCACCGCCTTTTTTTAATTCCACATTAAAATGTTTGATTTGAGGAAAGATAACATCCAGAAACAAAAAAAAATGGTGTTGAATGAAAGATGGCTGTGCACCTGCCTTGTATTTGAGATTTACCTGAGAGAGTCTTTAAACTCTGCATCTTAAACAGTGACTGAACTATAACCCCCTTAAACAGCTTCTGGTATCTGTTAATCCTTAATATTGAATTACTGAGGAGAGATAGTGCAATTCTATTACAGCTGTAGAAAAACTCTTTCACCCCCTAAAACAATTACTTCTCCCTGATCACCCCCTCAAATGAGTACAATGCCTCTCCAAGGGCATTACCCCCTAAAATGAGTGCACCCTTTAACCCCTCCCTCTAACAGGAGTGAACAACATATCCCTCCCCTTTAAATGGGTACGACTTCTTCCCATCATCACCCCCTTAAGAACTGCGTCTCCCCATCCATCACCCATTAAAACATGGACCACTTGTTCCCGTCACCCGGGTCATTATGTCGCAAAAAATTCAGTTCTGTATTAATGCTTCTTTTCATTTTGTGTCATTAAAAAAAAACGTCAACAATCTGCCTGCATGTTCTCTGTTCTTTTTTTGGTGGGATTTGAGACCTGAAGCCTGTTTTTCAGTTTGCACACACACACACACACAACGTGAAGGATTCATTCCTCTCATTTTGACATCTTAGTCTCTTCCTTGACACTGATGCCGAGCAGAGGGAAGAGAAACAGAAGTAAATTATCTTAACAGGCTTTGAGTAAAGGGAAGCGCCTCCGTTGCCTTCGCTGCAGTCGGATGAAGAATGTGAAACTCAGACTTAAAAACATCTAGAAACAGTTTGACTTCCCATCTGCGGAGATAAAAGTAGGATTTAGATTTTATCATTTGCATTAACTCCTCTTCAGCTTTACTTGCCTGTTTCCCCAAAATTGTAACCATTAGATATCTTTAAACTTTAATTGTTTCTCATGATTGTTTCATTTTGTAGATTATTCTTTTTAAATTAGTCATATTTAAATAGGTCTCTTTACAACCTCCTCTCACAGATGCCGTCCCAGGCTCGATATTTGATGGCTGATTCCTAAGAAAGAATTTTTCTGTTAAAATGTCACCCGGTGCCACGCTGGGTGTCATACTCTCGGATTGTTGCCAAGGAAACTTCTTAAGTCTTTGTCATCAGTGTCGTGACCTTTTTTTTAAATAAATAAATGTCCCTCTGTCAGCTATGAGGACAATACTTCACACCTCTCTATAATCTTTTACTCCCACAGGCACGAGTAGAAACTTTTAATGAAGTACAAAAAAAAATATATATTTATATATGCACTACTGCTGTCAGTACAAACTCCTCTCACAAAAATGACAGTAAAATATTCTACTCTGCATATCAAAAGAATATATTAAGCACTTTTTGAGCTCCTTTGCCTAAAAAAACAGTTTACCTTCAGCTGGAAAAAGTCCAATTCAAACCCCGACCAGTCGGCGAGGGCAGTCCGGTCCTGTGGACATCCTCTAGATATTAGCTGCTTGTTGAAACCACAATTTATTTTTCTACACGCGTTAATAAATCCAAAATGTGTGACGTCTGTGCTTGTGGAGGCTTTGTTTAAAAAAGGCACATTTGACACGTGATTAGAAAGTAAAACGTGCTGCTTCCTGATAAAGTCACCTTCCCAACACTGTTGGTTTCATTCAGGCTGACTTGATGCCCTGCAGAGTAAACACAGGTGTATGTGATCACATTGATTATGGTCCAGTGTGAGCCAGCAGGCCCAACGCCAGGGCCATAATTAATGATATTAATTACACCTGTGTTTACTCTGCAATGACATGTCAGGAAAGAATTCACAACCATCAAAGTCCCTTGAACAGCATTTAAAGAAAAAGTTTAATCTGAGTTGGAGCGTATATAAGAACACATTCTTGACCAGTGGAGTGTTTATAAAATCGTGGTTTTGTAAGAATCCAGGCATGTCGGTCCTTGCTTCAAAAATATCTCAAAAAAGAAAGAAAAATGAACATAATCAAAATGAAGACGTCACTCTGTTACTGAAAAGCGTCGAGGAGTTCGTCTCTTCTCTCTGCACGCCACTTGTATTACTGGAGAGCACATCTGTAGCTGTGGAAACGGTATTGAATGGCCCCCCACTCTCGCTTTATATAACCTCGCAGGCTGAATCATCATCATCATCTTCATCATCATCAAGCTGTTTGTCTCGGTGGTGGAATGTGCGTCTTTAAAATGAGACCCTCGTCTCCAGTTGCGCAATCCATTTCGCAGTTTTCTCAAGGCCAAGAAATATTTAGTCTGAAGGTGTGAACATGTAATGCTTGATCATTTGTGAATCATCAGCCTGAAGGGACCGGTTTGATGAGCGAGATTATTGACAGCTTTGTGCAGCTCCTGTCATGTAATACATATACATATATATATATATATATACTTTGCAGCAAAGTGAAAAAATAAAGCTCAAACTAGAGGGAGGTTACGGTTGTGGATAAGAGTTTGCATCCATCACAAAGCTGCAATATTCATCTTTTTGTATGAATTGTGACTAACGATCGCTCCCAAACCGTAGCCATATCCTGGTTGCCTATTAGAGAATGAGATGTTTTTTGACAATGATCATTTTTAAATTCTGTTTCGTAACGTGTTGGTGTTTAAAGACCATGCTGCTTTTCTCAGATTTGTTTTTCATAGATACAAATTATAATTTGCATATGCATGCATAGATTACCCAGAACCAAATGCCAAAGCATGTAAACACACAAAATAGAAGACAGATGGATAAAAAAAAAAAAAAAAAAATTTGAACAAACGTATATCATAGTTTTAACCTACGGCCAATCCCGACCCTTTCCACTGTGTTATGACGATAATGGGCTGCAGCCCCGTTATTGAGGCTCTCCACATTGATGGAAGCCAGAGTTGGAAATGATTATGACAATTTAAAACCATTATTGACATTGTTTTGTGGCAGCAGGGAATGAGAGGATGTTGACATTTAAACAAATTGCCGCTCTCTACTAAACATGGCTTTTAAAAAAAAAAAAAAAGTCAACTCATTGTAGAGGAGTTTCACCTCGGGTCGCATAATTAATGATGTGATGCAGGTGTTCAACTTTCGCCGTTGAGTGTGAACGTTTTTTAAAACAACTTTACACAAGGTGATGGGAAGAAGTCAAAGCTACATGCTCGGCTTGGACGTGGAAAGCCACACGAACCACAACTCCACAATGATGCAAACCTAAGCTGATATTATGGCGTAAAAAAACTAAAGTCAAATTACCAGAGTGCCTGCAAACAGCAGGGTGACGTCGTGTATTTCATTTCCCATTAAACATGAACTGCATGGTGGCTTTGTGAGGCACTGCTGCAGGAATCCCCCACCGCGAAGCACTTTCATGAGCTTTAATCAAACGTGTTAGGAGGAAGGGGAAATGTAATTCCTTTCCATTAGTGTTGGAAACCAAACACACTTTGAGCTTTCTGTGATTGTGTGTAGTTGCTTTGGGGACTACGAATATGAGTGGCAGCGACGATGGCTTTGCCATTTCTTTGTCACTCAATGAAGCAGCAGAATAGAACAAATGAGGAAAATACCACAGACATTAATACATGGGGGAATCACAAATAAATAAAGAATAAGCACAGAACTGCAGTCAAAAGAGAAAGTGAGGAAGGAAGGAGAACATCTAGAGAGGAGATGGAGGGTCAGAGTGACTCAGGCGGACTGAAATTCACAATTTTACATTGAAAGCTTTCCTGAATAGGAGAAGCAGACGTTCAGTATGAATTTATAGCGAAGAGAGGCAAATTACAGAATGAAGAGAGAGGCTTCGGATGACGATTCCACGATTTTTACAACCCGGTCGGCCCAGAATAAAATGGTGGAATTGTGTGTTTCTGCAAAATCACGAATATACGTTTCTTAACCAATAATATGTTCTTATTGTTATCATTTTACCTCTTAAATTATTGGAAGAAGCCTCGCTGGTGAAGATGTGTTTTATTTCACAAGAGGAAAAGGCATTTGTCACAAAGCTTAAAAGAATTAATGTAAATTTGTACATGAACAAATAAAATGTTATTTGCGGAAATTACCCAAAACCCGAACTTCCAGATTGAAGACGAGCGGCAACAGTCTCTGATGAAGACATTGCACACGATGAAGAAGCATGTTTCAAAATCCACTTGCAGAGCTTCTGGTCCTTGTTTTTTTGTTTTGTTTCGGACACTAATGTCGCAAACACGGCGGCCCGAGTCCCGCCGAGGCGTCACCGCATGTTCCTTTGTGACCGTAAACACTCGGGACGGACGGAGCCGCGATCGCAGTCTCCGAAGAATCGGAGCACGTAAAAAAAGAGGAGAGGTCGTCGTGGGCAACAGACAGTTCCCGGGAGCCATGGCAACGGCAGACTGGTACAATAGGTTGCTCAGGCACAGAGAGACGAGAGGGATGAACAGAATGAGAGGGAGGGGGCGGGAGATGAAAATGAAGGGAGGCTGGATGAAAGGTAGAGGAACAGCTGTGCCTGTTACTGGTCTTTTCTCCTCCGTGGTTCAGAAGAACTTTGACTCAATTAGCGTCAACGTGACACCGGGCCGCCTGTGACTTCACAACAACGGCGTAAAACGGCGTGTAATGTCCTCCGTTTACTCGTAGCTGAAAGCCACGATCCCAGCAGAGGGAGTTGCGCCCTTCGCCGACGGAGCTGCACCGGGAATCGAACTCCCGACGCCTTTCGCAGCTCTTTAACCCTCCTTTTTTTTTAGCGCTTTCGGGGAATTAAATCTCTACTACTAGCGGGGTTAGTGCTGCAAACACGGAGCCGCAAAGGAGGCATACAGACAGGAAGTCTGTCTTTGTAGATCTCCAGAGATGGACCAACTCATTGGTTAGTTAGACTCCTCAAGTCAGCGTCCAGGTCTAGACCGCGGTGCTACGACCCAGCAGGGGGAAGGCTGTTGGCAGGCCACAGCTGGGCTCCAGTCCCCTCAGACCATGGACCCCCTGAAGCCCCTGTAAGCCTCCTTGGAACCCCTGGATCCCCCCTTGGAGTCCTTGTATCCCTCCTCGAAGTCCTTGTATGCTTCCTTGGAGTCCATGTATGCTTCCTTGGAGTCCTTCTATTCCCCCTCTTAGCCCGAGTCCATCATGGTGAGTCCTGGGCTCTCGGCGGGGCATGGTAGCCATCGCGGCGGCAGCCTGGATGGAGCGGGCCCCCGGCGGGGTGAGGTTGTTGTGGTTCAGGTCCATGTTGGACAGGAGATGACCCAGGGAGTCCCAGCGCTGGGACGAAGGCAGGCGTATCAGGGAGGAGTAACCTCGCTCGGGGAACACGGCCGTCACGGGAGGCTTGCTGGTCTCGGACGTGAACACCGGAGCAGGATCCTGGTGTTCCCTCGGCGGCGGCGGAGGCGGAGGTGCCGCGGCTCGGAGCGGGGCTGGCTTCAGGTAGGTGCCCCCCCGCGGGTCAGCCAAGACCTCACTGTAGGGCGGAGGAGGATCCTCCATCAGAACTGCCTCCTCATAGCAGGGTGGTTTCCCAAATAGCTCTGTGTCTGGAAAAGAAGAGGAAGACTGGGATTAATCACAAGGGTTTAGGAAACAAAATCACTTAGTTCGATTTAGGAAAGTGCTGCAACTACAATATACACGTTACACGAAAAATCAAACACTTGACTATACGTTTTATATGGGGTCGAACACCGGTCATCCTGGTTGTTGTTGGACCCAAATAAAAACATTCTGCCCACTATGCATGTGTGTTTACTGTCTTTATATGTCCACACTCATAAGTATATAACATGCAAAATACTTTAATAAGATATTTACGAATGACTGTGCACAAATGTAATGTTGTAGTTACAGCTACAAATGCTGGATGAGACCAGCCTGTCACGACATACATCAACATTTCAGCGAGTCAGCTTTGGCACCAGTTTGTCCCAAGAGGCCGACTGCAGTACTGCAGCTTAAAATAAATCCCCCTTCCCCGTAGACCACCATCATAATGGGACACCTGTAAAACTGTTGACAAGATATATTAAACTGCATGCAAGGTCAATCCTCCATCAACTCTTTCTGGTGGAGTCTAGAAAAGCTGACACTGCTGAGCATGTGCACAAAACGCACTTCATCCTCACGACACAAACCAAACTAATGGACTGCGCCCTGCTGTGCTGCATGTGACAGTGTGACGGCACATTGGGTCTGAATTCTCGAACACGTTTTCCTTTGTCTCGCTCCTATTTCGGGCGCACTTGAGTCCCATCCTTCTGCCCGAAGAGACTGAAGCATCGTTTCTAATGGAGGAACTGCAATGCAGCGCATTGTGCAACAAGACACGTAATCACAATGTGAACAGGTTGCCGTTCTTCCTTTCCAGCGAGCCCTGTTTGTTGTTGCCCGACTGCAACAGCGCTGTTGAGTCTGCATTATTGTTTCAGTCCTTTTGATGGATCATCAATAGAGTTTTATGGGTTTATAGGATTGTATTTTGTATTGTTCAGCAGCTCAATCAAGGAGAGTGTTGAGTAGGGAGATAGGTGACATTGGTTCGGCAGTAAAGGACGTTTTGTTATATTTAGTTGAGCTCATCCAGTGCCCATATGAACTGTGAAGTCATCAGTCATTTTGAAACCTTTTATTAATGGTGATATTATAATCTTTTTATGATTTGGATGCCCGCTCTGCTTCGCTCACCCTGCACTGCCTGCTGAGGTGGTATGTTCCACTTAGATGAGAAGCTGAGAAGTGTAAATGTCATTCAAGGGCGTAGAGGTTGAGAGGAGTTGGCAGCTCGCTGTGAGTCTGCAGGATTCTTTTGTGTTGGTGTTTTTTCTTCTCCTCCCGTCTAGTTTAGTTTAGTTTTATTGAAATTCCCAGGTTTCATTTTCAACCTTTTGTTTCAGTAAACTCTTTGTGAACAATACCACTTTTGTTTCCTTACCGGTGGTTTCCCAGTGCCACCTCATCTGCCCTTTTATAAGGGGCGGCGGCGCTACACAAAGATTCCTTACTTGTTCGCCACTAATTGGACCATTCACACCTGTTGCTAATTAAAGCAGTTAAAGACTCAACAGTGAAATGTTCAGACTGATGCAGAAATTTGGACCAGCGAATCCAGCGAATTCAGCAGAAACACCCACGCAGGTTTTTCCGTTGTCGCGGTGCATTTAAGGAGTGCTGAGACATGAATCTTATTCAACACCCTCCCTGTGTTGTGCTGAGGGCCTTTCAGCGGCTGCAGCTGGCATAAGGAATGCAGCGATGTTTTTATTCTATTGTATCAGATACAATTTCCCCATCATGGAGTTGAAACAACAGAAAACAAAGCGCCCCATTTTTAAAGTTGCTCAAATGCAGAATCGTGGCTTTTTTAGTGATGCGTTTAATATCTGAAAAGAATTGGTTTGACATTTTCTTCTGGCTGATATTCAAGAAAAAACACAAAATGGCATCAATGCTGCAAAACTATGCTGTTCACACCTGGAACATTTCTTTCAGAGAGCCTGTGGGCAAATACAGGAAGACAGAGTCTATATCCTAACGTATAAAGGAACATATTTTGGGCCCTGGGTATTGCACTTCAGTTTTTCTTTTTTTTTTAACAACTGAAAGCAGTTTCTGTGTCCAGGCTGATGGATCTGTCCAGGTCCTGATCGATATTTGTCGAAATGTTGCACAAGCTCTCGGCTTTTGCTTCAACAGTAACTAGGCTTATGAATTTCTTGCAGAGGCTGGTGGTTTGCACCCTATAACGCAACTTTCTTGACAATACTTACATTTTTATTATTATTATTATTATTATTAAGTGACTAACATTGGAACTCATTTATTGATGCTGTAAGAATAGCAAGAGTTTCTGTGTAAACTTGTGAAAGTGTGTTTTGAGATGTTCTGGCTGCTGTTAAATGGGAAATTTACGTTTTTGTATTGGGTTAGGTAATAATGAGGACAGAATATGATAAACCTCTATTTAAGGGGTTAAAATAGAAAGTATAATGTTATTAATGTGGTGAAAATTGGGATAATTTCCTTGTGACCATTGAAAACTGGGACATTTTAGTGTTTTACAGCCCAGCTTGAACCCAGCTTGAAATAAATTGAACAATCCTGCATAAAACTTCAAGTCAGCTGTCTGTTGTTGTGGAAAGTTGGTGGAAAATATTAACAACTATGAGATGTAAATGATCCCGATGTAAAAGTCCCTGCCGATCGCGACCAACCCTGCAGCTCCAACCTGTTTACATCCTCAGTATTAAAACTCACAGCGGTGAATAAACAGCTGTTACGTTGTGCTGTTGCCACGGAGCCGGATGTATTTATAGGAGCACATGTGCGCTCTCTTGTGTGAGTGCACCTGACCAAAGTGTCCATCACTCAGGATCAAACTTTCATTGTCAACTCCCCCGTCCGTCTCTCTCTCTGCTGTCAAAAGCAGCAGCTGCCAGGACGGCTTTAAATAACCATCAGCAGAAAGGCATGGGACTGATGTTCTGAGGAGCAGAGGAGGTTTAGGGTTGTGACAGTGATCATATTGGTCATGGTGGGAGGATTACACTGAAACATGACTTACGAGTACGCGTGGTTGAATCTGCGCTACATCCTTTTTATTCCTGCATGGGCCCAGTTTCAAGAAAGGTTGAGCCTAAATCTGAACTCCCAAACCCTTGACCTTTGTTGTGATTTGTCCAGTTCAAAGCTCTGTGGCTGCAGACGGCTGCAGACGGCTGCAGAGGAGGAATCTCCCCCCACCGCTAGTCTGAGCTGAGAGCTGCTCCCGGTGTGAACACCCTGTCGGAGCAAGACATGCTGGCTGCGTGGGCTGACAGCTGAGAGATGAAATCTGTGCTTCTGGAGCTAAGTGCGTACATTTTTATTCCGTCTCTTTGCCGTCTTTCGGATGCTTGAAAGCATATTGTCTTCAACGTAAACCTTCAATGCTGGACTCCGAGACCGCCTTCTGCCGCCAGCTCAGTTTATGTTTCTGTACGATCATTTAATTACATTTTACTGAACGGTGTTTCTATTATTTTGTGCATTTACATTCATGAACGTACCCTGAATAATAGAAACCCTATAAACGGCAGCCTCAGTAAAACCTTCTCAACAAAATCTTCACATTACAACCTTCAAGAAGTTGTGATTTTATTGCAGGATTTTTATAATAGAAACTGGCACCTTTGGGGCACCGTGTTAAACATACACTACATGTTCATTCCTGCTTCTAGTTTCAGTCTCCCATGCCTCTCGGGTGCATTTACACTCTGCTTTTTTTTAATGTATTATTCTGCTTAGCTATCGGAAGGAGCGTAAATGAGTGAGATCTGCTTCTGAGCTCTCAGCATCTCCTCTCTCTCCTCTGGTATGTGCGACTGAAGCCTTCTCTCAGTCCTCTGTTGTGCTCAGCTGGTCGGCACCTGCTTCCCTTTTAGCTCTGCTGCTGCCTGGATACTGAAGCTCTTCATCAGTCTGCTTTGTGACCGAGACTCCAGCAACCTTTTGTTGTATCCGTTGCTGTCTGTCTGTCTTTGACAGCAGCTGATGCTCTTTTACTCACTCCAGCTCTCCTCCTCCTCTCCAGTAATCCCTCTTTCCCTCGTCTTCACCCTCTACAGATTTTTAGAGGTTTGTGCTGTTCTTCCTCCTTCATTGCTTTCTAATTCCTTTTATTGTTTGTTTTTGTTTTCTGTAAATCCTTTTAGGATTCATTCTTCCTCTCCATATTCTTATAGAGATGCAACAGCATCTTTTAATATTTGATGAAACACTGAACGTAGCTCATCTGCTGTACATGTTGCTCTAATGTCCCTCCACATATCTGCACTTTCTATTTCAAATTCAAAGGTCTTCACACTTAAGCGTTTTTTTTCTAGCTTTCTAGGTCGAAGCTTGAATCCGTGAAAAGGAACATTGCCTCATGTTCACGTCTGCCAGGACAACATGTTCTCACTCCCGACTCAGCACATCACGCCCCTTTGGGCAGAGCCCTTCAGCGCCTGTATGAGACCGAGGCCGATGTAAAACCATCCACACCATCATCAGACGGGCTGAGCAACAGATGTAGTGTAAAGAGCGAGGAATTCACAGGACATTCACTCAGGAGGCTGCTGTTCGTGTCCCGTGTGAAACGCTGACTTACGTTACTGTGTTATGTAACTTCTGTACTTTACTAACAGTATACTTATTTTAACCCCAACCACGATTTTTTCCTTAGCCTAAGTCATTTTGTTTTGTAAGTAAATCGACTAAGTAACACCTAAGTAAACCTACTTTGAAGTTTATTTGGAAAAGAAACTGTATGCATGTAACGCAAAAAATAACTGTACATTTCGTGTGATTTGGGGCGACTGTGGATCAGTGGTTAGCAAATCTGTCTTTCAATCAGAGGGTCGGTGGTTCGATCCCAGCCTCCGGTAGTCCATGTCGATGTGTCCTTGAGCAAGACACTTAACCCTCATTGCTCACCGTTGCTGTGTCTACGGTCTACTGTATATCATGTAAGTCTCTTTGGATAAAAGCGTCAGCTAAATGTAATGTAATATGTGGAAGTTTATTTTGAAAATAAACTGTACGTTTCCTGTGAATGTGGAAGTTTATTTTGAAAAGACACAATGCGTGTCATGAGCGGAAACCGTCCCGACACGTCCCAAACTGGTCAGTATTTGCAGGATGGTGTAGCTCCAGAACTCCATAAAAATTGTTTTACAAATCAACTTGTGGCTGAGCAACAATTGTCAAGTTTTGGGAGGGGAAAGGAAGGAAGGCTTCAAACTCCCTCTCTGTATTTGAAGAGTTGAGATGCCCTCGAGTAAAACACTTCACTGCCAACTGCACGAGTGTAGCCGCTCAGTGACCTGCAGTGTCGGTCTGTGCTTGTAGCTGGCAGCTGCACCATGTGACGGGCAGCGTGTTGATTAAAGAGGGCTTTTACTCCCAGTGGGTCTGGGTCCGGGTGTCGGGATCATTACCCAAATCGTGTTGATTGATTTATCCAGAGTTGCTGTTTTGCCAGCTGGAACAACTGAGCTAGTTATTTTCTTTTCGGATGGGGATGCCATCTATCTATTTAATTGCCATTTATCTGTGCTGACGCCAGAATACCAATGTTGTTGGAAATTAATATAAATAAAACTGAGGAACCCTGTGCAATAATATTGTTTCTTTAAAAGAGAGATGCTTTTCTGTTTTTCATTTCAAAAACATTTCATTGAATTTTACAATATGTATTTATACCTAGTGACGTTAAAGTGTTTAAGTTCAAACAGGATATAAGAGACTTGTTTTTTGATTAACAAAAAGATGCTTTTGAAAATTAAGTTTTAAGAACTAAAAATCCATTTGTAGGTTGTATGTTATGGCTCTACAGCTAGCAAAGTTGGTATAAATCAATTAAAATATCTACAGGACTGAACAGGTGAATCCCGCCGACTTAAGTGAACACTTGACCTTTCCTTTACAAAACTATTAGATGGATTGTCATGAAATCTGGTTAAGCTTTTGGGATTTCCCCTCACTTTGTTCTGGGTTATTGCGATTAATACCTTTACAGATATTGAGTACTAATACCTAGCCGTAATTACGAAGCAATGTCTACTTGATTGTGGGTTGCACAGTTATTATTTTTTAATATATTTCCTACAGGGTTAGTATCTGGCGACCCCTTTTGATTGACTACATGACCCGTTTTGGGCATCCTGACCCCCAGGTTGGGAACCTCTGAAGTAAAAGAAGCCTCACATTGGCTTTGGCTGAACTCGAGAAGCTAATTACGATGTGGAGAGAGCGCTTCATGGAGGAATAATTAGAGCGATCAATAAATCTTGAAAAACCTAAGATGGAGCTCTCTCTCTCTCTCTCCTCCTGATCGCTCTACTCTCTCTCCCCTCTGATTGTCCCTCTCTCTTGTCGTCGTTTTGTTTCTCTGAGTTTAGCCCGGTCGAGTTGCTGCTCGCTCCGTCACCACTGGGCCTCCACAGTCACCGCCCACGCCTCGGCGGCAGCTGTCACCATGACGCCCTGCGGGGGAAGGCAGGGAGGTGGAAGTGTCTAAAAAAAATAAAAAAATCTGACAGGGAAAAATGTAATCCCCCTCATGTCCCCTGCCTCTCTGTTTGCATCCGACTTTCTCGCATGGATATTGAGAATTTATTCCATATTTCTCACATTTTGCGTTGTTTTTGTTCAAGGGTACAAATGTTGTGTCTGTTGCATGAAATGTGTAGTAAATAAAGGGAAAGAGGTTTGATATTTGTCAGTAATTTAAAACTCAGCAGCAGAGAAGAGATTACTGCATGGACGCAGTTAATGTTTAGACTGCTGCTGTTGAAATAATGGTTGAAAGAGATGAGGGAAGAAAAACACGATTGAGACTGAATGTCTTGAACAATAAGCAGCTGGAATTGTGGGCGAGCAGCTCCGTACAATTCGATTTTCGGGTCACATTTTTTTAACTGAAGGTTGTTGAAATGAAATGATATTAAAGCGTGTGGCGCTTTCATCTCATCTGAGCAAACGCTGTTCATAATCGTTGACAACCGGCAGAACATAACCTTCTCTCGATACCAGTTCTTCCTGTTGGCATGCTTTGTGCCCCTGAGATCTGAAAGGTGTATTAAAAAATATCATATATATATATATATATTAAGGTTCAAGGCCCTCCACCTTTTAATTTGCCCTTCATTTCCTCCATTACATCCTTCCACACTCCACCTTCCTTCCACTATATTTCATAGTAAAAATGGTTTAAAGACCCCGATCAGCAACAGCATGCAAACATAGCACAATAACTACTGTGTTACCTGGCATGCTGACCCAGTTCGCTTGTGGCATGAGATGAGGGATCTGCAGAGGAAGAGGCGGCGACAGGGTTTGAGGGGGGCAAAACTGCGGCGGCTCCCTGGGCAGCTGTAAAGGTGGAGGCGGGGGAGGGGGAGGCGGCGGCGGGTATCCCCCGGGGTGACAGCCGAGCGGCTCCATCTCCACGGTCCGCAGACATTGCTCCCTCAGCCGCTCCTCGTGGCGGCGCTTCAGCCGGCGCTGCAGGAAGCTGCAGAAACAGCAGAGCATGACGACGAGGGCCCAGATCAACCAGAAGCCGGCGAAGCAGGCCAGGAAGGTGTAGGTGCCCTGCGACATCACCATGGCGGAGACGGGACGGGCCCCCAACTCGACTTCAGTCGCACAGGACGGGATGTACGCGGGGTCCTCTGGAAGATGTTACACTTAGCAAGCTTGTGGCTCGTCCCTCTGGAGTTAACAAGACAGATTCTGGCACTGTTATCACATTCTGTGATGGAAAACGATATCGCAGACGTAAATGCTGCTGTCCCGTGGGCTGTAATCAAAGGAAACTATCAAAATAAAAGCAGGGGATTGATGGCGATGGCGGTTCAGTCGCTTCCCTTGGAAACCGAGGCAGTGAAGTCAGTTACGGTGACAGCATCCTTCAAAATCATCACAATGACAGGTTTGTTTCAAGATGGCCGCTCTTTCACTCAATACTTGAAACGGACGTCAAAGTGTTTTCTGCTTTCTTGTTGAAATTTTCAAGAAAATGATTTCCAAAATCCTTAAAATTGCCAAAGAAGTTAAACGTGATGAACAGTTCAAAGTCTTGGTTGTGTTTATGAAGGGCTATCTAAGAGTAAAAATAACCCTAAAAAAATGTGCTGCAAGAAGTTGCACGAAGTATCTGAATGGCAAAAGTTGATGATGAGGTTAACTGACTTTAAAACATCGACAACGGCTCGTTGTTCTTAAAACTGATTCTGTTCACCTCGTTAAGTTAATGAATATAAATCACAGGATGTTACACTTTTGAGGCGTGACAGCAGAAGCCGGCCTGAAAAGAATTTGATTATTTATACAAGAGATGTGTCTGGAAAAGAGAAAACTTCCTGCATCACCAACACATTCATTAAAAGACTCAACGGGAAACTTGTGCTTTTTTAAAACATGGTTCAAATTGTTTTAACTTTAGTAAAATTGGAGTTTTTTTTTTTTTTTTTTTTTAAAGCTACTAAAAAGTCTGAAATAAAAGAAAACTGTAAGACATATAAAAAAAACTGTTCGTCTATATCTTCTGTATTCGTCCAGATGTTTTAGAAATCAGCTCCACTGCAGCTCTCCTCATTTAAATGGAAATGTCAGAGTCCCAGGATAAACACACGATTACAGATGAACTCTGCAGCTTCACAGGTGTTTCAACAGCAGCAAACATCCATTTAAATTCTCCAAAAGACTCCGACGGGCTCCTCTCAATAATCCACCCACTCAGTGGTCATTGCTGAAAAAGGTTTCCATCTTTTCTGATGGAAAATAAAGTTGCAAACGGCATCATCACCTGATTTTTGAAGCAGAGCCTCAAGTCCAAAATACAAGAGAGAGAGAGAAAAAAGGAAGTTGAAGCTGGAAGAAAACAACAGCCTGGGGGCCGGATGAACTGAGGCAACGTCCAATCAGAAGCGGCAAAACCCCGGAGGCGACGTGTGAATCCCTGGCGTCCACGTGAAGCCGAAAAAAGGCTGGTTCCCTCCGAGCCACGGGGGTCTGGAGTCCGGGTCTCAGATCCCAGCGGGACTCGTCGGCCTCACGCTGCTCTACAAAGACACACAGGGAGGAGACGAGACCATCGTCAGCGATTATCAGAGGACAAATTCAGACAATATTTTCAACACAGTGTGAGAACTCTGAGCAGTAAAAACAGCGCAGCGTATGAATCTCAGCTGTTCAGGCAGGATTATGACGCCGACCTCTGGGGGGGTGAGTATCAGTTTCACACTTCAGAGAGGCGCTCGCGGAGAAAATACTCATGCCGATGGAGTGAAAGGGTCTCTGAAACCAAAACTAAAAAGCACATTTTTCCTTATTTTTGTTAAAACTAATTAATTACGTGGGTTAATTATTCCAGACTGCACCGTTATCGAAGAAAACGTCCTCCAAATGAAGTCTTTGGGCAGTTTTGGGAAGATTTATGGTGAAATTGTTGACCTTTGACCTCCAAAATCTAGTAGACGTTTGCGTAAAATTTGAGGAAAGTCCCTCCGGGACTGAACGAATAAAACTATTGTATTAATCTGATTGCTTTATGTTTACATGCATGCACACACATACAGTCAGTGTATTGCTGGATATATATATATATATTAGTTTTTTTACCTAATTCTTACCTAATTTAGACCTAAAAGTGTAGCCAAAATGCACTAATGCAAAGAAAAAGGCAGGCACTGGATTTATTATACGAGACAAATCGGGAAGTGCCAAAACATTAATTTTATCTTGATTATCTTGTTTTAATAATATCTGGAAGCCGACGTTGTATTTAATCGTCCAGCCCGAAACGTCACATTATTAACTCTTTTCCTTTGACGTCAGTATTTGCTGACACAATTCATGATAACCGTGAAGTAGACAGACCAAACAAAAACAGAAAAATGGGACCACCTGTAATATGACTATCCACAGTCAAGGGTTTGATTTAAAATATAATATCCAATATCCACCACAAGGTCTGAAGGGAAAATAATGAATATTAGATTCAGCCGGAGAGGAAGGAGTAACAAGAAGACAAAGAAAAATAAGTAAAAAACACAAGAAGATGAGGACAAGACCACTTTAACTCCACTGAAAATGTTCTTGTGTTATTTGCTTTAACAATAGAAAAAAGTGAGTAATTTATTCTGGCAAAGGCAGATGCGGTTCCCACCATGTTTATATTCTTGATACATGTGTGCCTTCCTAAAAAAGGTGGCCTCTAAATGGTAGAAAACAGAATACATGAATAATTCTGTTAAACCCCGAGAAGAATAATCACAAACAGCAGCTGTTTTTTGCTTCTTAATTCGCTCCAATCTGAGAAGCATTTCTGCCTCATGATTAGCAGCCGAGGTCAGCAAAATGTTCGCTGGAACCGAAATGAAAACTTTCTGTAATTACTGTATTTTTTTGCATTAATTTCTTTGCATTCCAAATGAATGTGCAGGGTTGTTTTTTTTTATAAATTTTTTTTTATTTGCCATTTGTGCACAGAACAACAGTTCAGGAATTCTTTGTGCAGAGTCAAAAGGTTAGTAAAAAACACTGTAATAAGAATAGGGATATAAAATATAAAAACACTATACAGAAAGGTGGTAATATGTACAATTATTATGAGATACAGTAAGAGAGGAGATGTTTTCTTCCTTCAGAGTTTCCAGTAGTTCAGACCGGCGCTGGAGGACTGGAGGTCCTGCAGGTTTTCATGTCGGCGACCCCAAACAGACGGGCTGCAGACCTCCATCTGGCGAGATCTGACACCCGGAGGGATAATTTTATGCCGGACTGTCTGGTGGTGACGAGTTTAACAAGAACGATTCAGTGTCGCCTTGTTTGCATTCTCCAAGGGAACTTTTCACCAGACTTTCCAGCTTCTACAAAGGTTTTACGATGCCATACTTCAAACTGCGGCGGCAGCATGTGATACACAACCGTAGCTAAATGCTAATATGAATGAAAGCGCTAACATCCACCCTATGTATTTCCATTCTGATTTTTACCTGGTATAATGTTCACCGTAATCAAAGAGTATTGAACACATTGATATTTTTGGCGCTAGATGAAGCTAACATTAGCCCGAGGACATGAATGTCTGTACATAACTTCATGGCAATGCACCTGTTAGATGTTGAGACTACCTCTTTCCACTATCAAGGACATCTTATCTCTCGTCTTAAATCCTGCATTATTTCCATCAAGCTGAAGACAAACTGCATCACTTGCTCTTCATGTGGATGTATGCAGCTGAGGGCTGGGGGTGTACAGGTGGGAGAGGGTGAGCGAGCTTGTAGTGTATGTTATGTAATGCTGATTTTGTCTCTATGGGTTCTATAATGTTACGTTTGAGGCTATAAGAGACCAGAATGCTGCGTCTCAAGAGGATAGCCTGGAAGTAAACGTAAACTGTGTTTGGGTGGTGAATCATCAGCTGCTGTCAGAGACACTCCAGATGCTCTAATGAGGTGGAAATGTCTGAAACAGAGGCCGTTACAAGAAAGGTCCCTGTTCACGATACAATTTACAGATCATCGACTCCGGGAGTCACCCTCAGTTCTTTTTTCTAGTCGTGGTTCTTCCATTTGTCAGCAGAAATGACAAGCAAACAGGAGGAATTCAGTTTTTGTGCATTGCCGATGAGCTTATGAATGTAATAATTCCTCCGTCCTGTCTGAGCCGATCCTGAGGGACTCATCCTCACCATGAAATACTGTCAACCCTCTGGACTCGTCCCGGCCACTGCAACATTTCATGCTGCCACAAGTCCAATTAAGCTGAAAATGTTCAAACATTTTAAATTAAGATATCTGTCCTCTGAGAGATGAGGCGCCTGTTATGAGTTTAAACAAGTTGTGAGTTTTGAATTGTCCGTTTCATTTCTCAAACACTAACTTATGACCTCCGATGACGGTTTTCTTTTCTTTTTTTTGTACACAATCGACACTTTCGTGTCACGGTTTAGGAACAACATCACGGTTTGGCTTAAAATAACTACATGAGCTAAGTAGAACGCAACGCAAGTACAGAAAACAATTATTTATTTATTTGCACAATTCAAGCAATACAATTAAAAAGCCTTAAATTGAAGCCTCCACCTGTATAATATTAAAATATTTTATGAAATATGCATAAGATAGACAACAAAAGAAAAAGAAATAAAAGAAAAAGAATGTAATTGTGTTAAGGGTGTGTGTGTGCATGTGAAACTTCATGCATAACTTCAACAATAACTTTATAACCCTTTTCCATGGTAGTGACTTGAAAGCCCTCATACTGACCCTAAAGAGCCCTTTCCGTTGGTATCGGACGCCGGCGGGTCGTGACGAAGAGTCGGTATTTAGCGCCCTGCAATGAGAACGGACTGGATTTCTTTATATATTGCAGCCGCTATAATAATTTGTAAGTAAATTATTACCCCCTCTCTGTGAAGCCAGGTCGTGGAAATGTGTGAATCTCTCACGATCTAACATCTCCATATCGCACACCCGTGACTTGGGCCTGCATCACAGTTACATTATGGAGCCGCAGTGCTCATGCCATGTTTTTTTTTCTTCCACCTCCGTGTCAAATTTGGGAATCACACTCCCGTGTCTATTGCAATTTAAATTTGTTCAGCAGAGGTGATGCATCAGGAGAGGGCCTTCGTGAGGCCGCACAGCCGCTGATATTTCAATCTGCGAGCGCCGGTATGGAGCAGAGCTTTTGTTTATCCCCCCACGCTTCCTGCCCGGCCTCAACCTCCACGCCCACTCATGTACGACAACACACATGTACAGTACACACTCGCGCTATTTATAACCCTCCTTTTGTCTTTTATCTTTCTCTCATGCGGAGCACAATCTGAAATAAAAGTTGACCTCGCTCTGATTTAAAGGGCTGAATGAGTCAGATCAAACGTGGATCGGTAAATAGAAAGGCAATCACAGTGGAGGATGTTACATGATTAACCGTTTAACTCAGCACAATACGAGCCCCTTTTGTCCGTGACGACTGCTACAACTTTTAAGGGCACGCCGAGTGCTTATTCAGAAAAGGAAAAGCTTAAATTATTGTTTCTTTGTCGAGATTATCGTCAAATTAAGAAGCTGGAACCATCAAATGCTTGTCCCGTTTGCCATAAACATACATTGGAAACTGAATCTGTTTACAAAGCTAGTTGTTGATGAATTTTTGAACGATTGCCGTACAGTAAATTAGTAAGAAGAGAAGTTATAAAATAGGAAAAATCTATTCTTGGTCTAATCTTAGGGTCTGGTACATTGTAAGCCGCACAGTTTCCGTGATTAGTAATCAAAACAATAACACCATTCAGCCGCCGAACATGTGAGGACGCCGTGTTTTGCTTCAAGGACGCTCTCCAGGCCTCAGCAGGCCACTTCACCCCCCTCTGCGGTTGCAGAACGTCTGTCGTCACATTTCACTCTCGGACCCACATGATCCCCGTTGTCCTCGAGAGGTTGTCGTCTCACGGAAATCACGAGATCACAAACCGCTTTTTCTCTCCAGGAATGAGTCCTCCTACTCGTGGCCTTGAGTTCTCTTAAAGTCTACTTGGTTTTATGTAAAGATCACTGAGCTTCCACACAACTGAAACGATGACTGTGGGAGGTTTTTAACGTCCGTGTTGGAAAAAGAGCGATTTGTTTGTGGCAGGATGCAACTTGTGTACGAAGACGTTCTCAACTATTCAATGTTTTCTACAAAACGATACATCGTCAGTGACATGAACTGATGTTCAGACTCTTATCCTGATCGTGTTGCAGTGAGTTTGAAGACAGGAAACCACAACGACTACTTCTGATGAAATCAAATATTCCAACAAAGTAACAAACTATGTTTTACAAACCAATTTAAGATAGGAAAAGTAAGATAACATTTACTAATGACTCTCATTGATCGTAAATGTACAGACCAATGCATTTCACTACTGAGGGTTATACTGAAGGTAAAAAAGCAGGAAGTCGTCTTTAGTCCAGGCATCAATCACTTCACACAGTGACTGACAATCTGACACCAAATATAACATTGGTATGTCTTCAAGTTAAAACTACTTCCTGTCCCCTGCTGGTCCTGGGGAAGCTGTTCTCCTAACCGCGTTGGACGAATTTTGTAAGTCATGTTTTGTTACGTTTATTGTTGTTTTTATAGTTTTTTTTAGGGGGAGTGTCCGACGACCCAATGCTTCTTTCTTTCTGTTGGTGCTAGCATCAGCTGACAGAGACATAATGTTTACCAGCTCAGTCTAGCTTGTTGGCTACACCTTCAGATGAGGGTGATTCTGGGATTGGTTCTGCAGGCATTTGGTCGTAAACTAAAATATTGGTCAAATTCAAATTGTGACTGGATGATGGCGCAAAAATGAAAAGTCGTGAATCCCCCAAAAAAGAGAGTGATTCATCCTCTGGGGGACCATGAATGCCTTCACAAAATCTCACGGGAATCCATCAAATAGTTCTTGAGATATTTCAGTCCCGACCAAAGTTGGTTCCTTGTTTTGGTTTGTTTTATTCCTACTTGTACGCTAGGCTAACGCTAGGCCTGAAGCGCCACCTCCACACCGAGCGCCATCTGTTGCTTTGACTCTTAGCTTCCTGTGGTGTGAGACGACTCGTCCTCGAGGACACCTGCACCGTGCCGAAGTAGCAAAATGTGGAATGTCTTTTTTCATTTTGTAATTCAATATCAAAATACAAATAATACAATTGACTAAATAAATGAATGAGAATAATTCAATTTTGAGCCTAAGCAAAGAACGTTGGTACTTATTACTTCATTTCAAAATGTTTTTGATATAATCTATAAACTGATTTGTCTGGGCGACTGTGGCTCAGTGGTTAGCAGGTCTGTCTTTCAATCAGAGGATCGGTGGTTCGATCCCCGGCTCCGCTAGTCCATGTCGATGTGTCCTTGAGCGGTGGTTCGATCCCCGGCTCCGGCAGTCTGCGTCGTTGTGTCCTTGAGCAAGACACTTAACCCTCATTGCTCACCGTTGCTGTGTCTACGGTCTACTGTATAGCATGTAAGTCGCTTTGGATAAAAGCGTCAGCTAAATGAAATGTAATGTAATGTAATGTAAAGACACTTAACCCTCACTGTTGCTGTGTATCCTGTAAGTCGCTTTAGATAAAAGCGTCAGCTAAATGACATGTAATTTAATGTCTGAGACACAAAATAAAGGGAATTAATTCATACATATATTCTCACCGATTTCATCTGTAAATTATCTCCATGTGCACTTCCTCGGGGGTCCAGTGGGGCCCCAGCATGTCCTCTATCAGGGTGTTGCTCCAGAGAATGAAACCCTCACAGCTGCCAACAAAACCAGAAAGTCTTCACCGTCTTTCAGAAGCTCTGAATTAACCTCAATTGTGTCTGTGTCAAGTCATCCAAAACACAGGCTGCTGATGATTCTTACATTACGCAACAGACGCACTGCTGTGTTTTTGTGTGTGTGTGTTTGTGTTTTTTTTGCGTGTGTTTGTGTGTGTGCGTGCGTGTGTTTTTCTAATGTCCCTGGGAACAAGCAGGAGAGTTGTCCATCCTGAGACTGAGAATAAAGATAATTGTGGGAAACTGCGTCAATGAGCCAATAAAGGAACGTTTGAGGAGTGTGACACCCTTTACATGAATATCGTGAGATGAGGTGACAGCGCAGGTAATACAACACCTTAGACAACAACAACAACAACGTCGCTGTCAACTCACAGCGTGTTTCCACACACACACACACACACACACACACACACACACACACACACACACACACACACACACACACACACACACACACCACAGGTCGCTGTTTGAATAAAAAAAAACTCACCTTTAATTCTTTTGGAGCCTCCGGCAAGATGAAGCACTCAGATCGCTCCGCGTCATTTAAGTTTGTTGGCCAAAATTGTGTAAAAAAACTAAATAAAAAAAAAAGGACAAAACAAACGATGGTAAAAAAATAAAAAAAACACACAACACTTTAGTCCGTTCCCTGTCGGTGTATGGTATGACGACTGGCTCCGGTCAGACCACCGCCCGGTGGATGATGTGCTCCTCCGCTCGCTCTCCCCTCCAGCCTGGAGAAGCGCGTCGTGTTTTGGATGTCTAGGGCAATAAAGAGCGAAAGAGAGGTTCATCGGTTCACCTTGACAGCCTGGCTCCTCCCCCTTTCTCTCTCTCTCTCTCTCTCTCCTCTCCTTCATTCAGTCCCTCCCTCCCTCCCTCATGACTGGACCAGCAGAAGGAGCGTTTCGTGACACACAGCCTGTCTGCCTGTCTGGATGATGGGAATACAGATCAGACTGCCGGCAGGGGGGTTTCCAAGGACGCACGACTTGGCAAAGGGAGGCAGACGCCGTGGAGGGCGTAAAGATGGAGAGTTGGTGTCAAACACGAGGGTGATATTTACATGAGTGTGCAAACATATTTAGATGATCCACTGAAGCATTGTGCTGTTCAGGGCTGCTCCATACGTGTCTGAGTCCAACCCTGTTCCAGGGCTGAAAGTGTACACAGGAATGTGTATTAAAGAGTCTCTACTGTGTGAGGTTGTTCCTTTAAGTGGAGGTGATTGTCATGATTGATCAGGTCAAAGCTGGCTGCAGAATAAAGAGTAGTAGTAGTGGTATGAGTCATGTCGAAATTAATATAATTCTGGAATAATGCATGTATGAAAATAAATCCTCAATTGCTTCTGTTGTTTGTCATTATTCTACAATTTAAGGTCATTGGCAATAGTGCTTTGCTTGAGAGGCGGAAAAAAACAAGCTGCACATGCCCCAAGTATTTGGCAAAGTGGATGAAACGTATCTGATGCTGTGTGTGGCTGATTGTCCCGCTGCCACTTGATTGGCCACTTGCCGAGTACATGTAGTTGCCCGTGCACTTACAAAACAAAGTTGAAAGCTCGCCTAAGTAGTGTTGCATCATCTTTTATCCCGACTAAAAATGCAACTGAAGGCCAGTTCCACGTCCGACTGCCCTTGCACTTTGTTCTGTATTCCCCATCCTGTGGCCCCGTTCTCATCATACCACTTCTCTATCTTCCTCATTTGGCCAAAAAACGAAGTATCGGATTAATTAAAATCGTCAGGAAATGTCATGGCAACTTGTTCAGTAGTTATTTGTCACTAAAGAAAAGTGTCAAACTTCCTTTCAGCCTCAACAGCACCACGACATCAATGCTAACTGTAAATAATAAACGTGGCTAACAAGCTAGCATGCTAAACTTTGAACTTGTTTGCACGCATTATGTTGGCACATAATGAATCACATCCAAATGTAGAGCTGGGTTTAACGTGTTGCATCGGAGATGTCCTAAAATGGCCACCGTACAGAGATTAAACTGATTTAAGTGGCACCGAGACCTTTCATCAGACGCCACCCTCAGCACCAAAGCGCGGCCAGATTTTTAATTTCTCTGCAGCACATATTAGGCGCCGGGTCCTGCTGGGCTTCACTCCTGCCGGCTGTTGATCGGGGACTGGATCTTACCCGGTGAAAGAAATGAAAAGCAGCAGGGCTGCTCGGAGCACTTCAGGAGTGAATTGATGCCCGAGATCAAAGGAACACTCAGAAAAGGACAAACCCTCTTAATCCTCCATGTGTCTCCGGTAGATCAGGGGATCAATGCTCTGTTGGTTTTCAGTCCTCAGGGTCTTGCTGCTTCTCTATCCTCGAAGCATCAACATCGCACCCGATCAGGTTTGATTGACAGGTGAAGCCAAGACCTGAGCCAGTTAATAGCACCAGCTTCTCAAATCTGTGTGCGTTAACACACTCAATTCGCTTCGGTTTTAAGGATGAATGTATTCGATCGGTGGGCCGATTGTTGCCTCGAACACTGATGAGTCTTGTTTTGAGTATCAACACGAGTTCCAGGGTCGATGCCCCTCTGGTCATTGATCTCCAAGCCCTTACTTCACTCTCTCTCCTGCATTCATTCTGAACACATGGAGTACAAAACGTTCCAGTATGGAAGTCATTTTCAGGATACTGGCCTGGTGAAGAGGTCAAGTATTTAGTCCTTTTCTTAGTTCAGAGGCCTTGAGGTTTATTATGACCATGGAAACAATATGTGTGAAGAAATAATCTACATCTCAGATGCGGTTTAAAGGCTTTTGTGGCTCTAGAGGGGTCAAGTTTAGGAATATTACCCGGATGCTGATCTTAAAAAAAAGAAAAAAAAAAGAAGCTGCATCATGGGAAATGTAGTATCCACTGTTATTTGGAACTAGATTCAGACTTAAAGTCGGGGTATCTCGTCCTCTGCTACTTTGATTCATACCTTTTTATCTCTTTATTTTTTTTAAAAGTGCGATAATAAATCACAGTGGTGAATAATAATAAATCAGTTATGAGGCTTCTACATCAAAGAGCTGGTGCAGTTTTTAATCAATAACATTAAGTTATAAACTGGTCATTTGCTATGAATTTAGACCATCATTATATATTAAAATATGTATAACCTTAATACAGCAATGCTACTACACACACACACACACACACACACCTTTTAAGAGGTGCATGCCATATTGAATTAGAGATGTTAGATAAGATAATCCTATTATCAGTCCTATTTATTAATCCTTTATTAATTGCAGGATTACAGCAGCAGACAGGTAAAGTGCACACAAGAGACACGCAGTAAAATAACCCAGCCGGGTTTAAAGGTAACGTGACTCTGCATCCGTCATGTGTGGCTCATGAGAGAGAGAGAGAGAGAGAGAGAGAGAGAGAGATGGTGGTTTCCTTAACAACCGTCAGACTTCAGGCTCTGAGCTCACTACCTGCAGTGGATTTGACTGCCAAACACTTCTTCATTAGATTGGATTCAAATCCCGGTGAGCAGCCGGCCTCTGGAAGCAGACACCAGTGTGTGCACAGTCAGCCACGCCGGTGTTAATGTCATTCCGTCAGGCACAGAGATTTGGATTCATCTCAGGCATACCGGTTAAAATATTCTTGGGAATTGTAGATATTTTTTTTGAAAAGTAATTTCTACTCGAGCTTGTGATGATTACGTGCACAGGTTGCTCTAATCATGCATTTGTAGCTACTCCTATGGGGGCAGATCAGTGCCGAGTCATCCCAGTGTGACACGGAAATAAATGGATATCCTGAGAACTTGTGAATTTGCACACCAGCAATGCTCCTGAGAAACAAATACAACAGCCTTTTCCATATCCATTTTCTCATATCTCCTCTAATATTTTTCCAGGGAAATGTATTTCTGTTTTATGGTTGCAATCGAAACAAAACAAAAAAAAGCAACAACACTTGTCTATGTTGAGTAAAACTTCATGGTTTGGCATAAAATTACGTTATTCAAGTTACAGATGCGAATTTGAATAAGTCAACGACATGAACAGCAGGTCTCCTGAGTGAAAGTCCTATGTTTGTTCGACCATCCACGCCGACATCCTCTTTTCTAGGACTTTTGCAAACTAAATGTAGAAATGATGCGTCAAAAAACGAACGTCATCCGGGCAAAAATGTGTTTTCCATCAAAACACAATTGGCAAAATGCAGTTTCATTGACCAAGCTGCCACGTAAACCCATTCATTAAAAATGAAGCTCAAGCATGTCGCTTTGTCAGTTCTATCTTCTCTACTTCCTGAAATAGAGCACAAAAGAATAAAACGCTGATTCGTTTGCATCACTGAGTGAGTCACCGTCATCAAAAACAACCTCTTGTAAAGTGTACTTGTGTGAAATCAGCCAATCACCACTGATTTCACGCTCAGCCAATCAGAGCTGTGCTAGAACCTGAAGTGATGATGATGATGATGATGATGATGATGATGGTGTGGAGCTGCTGTCACACGACATCGATCAGTTACTTTCCAGAGTCTGTTGAGATGAACACTGAGTCTGTTGTCTTCATCGGTTCCTCCGTCATAAAGATCAGTCTGTTCGTCTCACACACACACACACACACACACACACGCACACACACACACACACACACACACACACATAAAGGTCTTAACCTTTTGTCCCGTTATTGCCTCTTAGACGCCACCAGTTTGGTCACTTGGTGTCACACAGCTGACTCCTTGCCTTTGCCTGTAGATTCCTGAAGTTTCCTGAAAATGTAAAAAGCTGATCACAAAATTGAATAATGCCCAATAATGTAATAACTTGACCAATAATGTAATAACATGTCCTGACTGATAGTGTAATAACATGTGTACCCATAATTTATGTGAAACCTTTCAAGTGGATCATTGTTTTTACAACTAATGATTAATTTTGACGGATAATGTAGTCATGCAATATAAATATAATGATCCATAAACAGCAGTGTTACAGTTTGTTCTTATAGGGCAAAGCGGCATTAAGCTAAAACCCCAATGGGAAACAAACCTTCCCATGCTGATTGGTCATCGTGGAGGGATCGTCCATTAGAGCAGATTGCTTCTTAGACTTCTTCAGAAGATGTGACACGAGCGAGCGAGGAAGGCAAAACGTTTGATTCAATCTCCTCATGAAATTGTTTGTTTTTTTTAAATTGAATGAATTGAATTGAAAGTGTCTCCATCGACCTCGTCTGGTCTTGTAAAATGTTAGTCGCCGGTGTAAGTATCTCAGTTGAATATCCAACACAAGTAAATTTGGAAAAGCTCAGGAAAAAAAAGACAATTACAAAAGTTGTTTATGTGGATTTATTAAACAATATCCTGAAAATTCACAGTGGGCGTCAAGGCTGTGCCACTTTTAAACCATGAAGCATGAAACCAATACCCAATTCAAAATGTATTTTTAATGTGTTTAAAATGGAAAGATGCTGCCGTGCATGTGCAAAGGTCTGATACTAACTGTTGGATCACTTGCAGCCGCCTTCAACAGCACTAAACGCACGTTATTGCTGATTAATGGAGCTGTGATGCGTGATGTTGAAAATGAGAAGCGGGAAACACTTTTCCGCGGGTGCCTTTATTTTGAAACACGATTTATGGCAAAAAAGTATCCGAGCCGAAGAGAAGGCGGCGACGTCGTCCGGTTCAAACCGGCCTCCTCCTGCAACGCTGGCATCGCTATGACAACAGCTCTCTGCGGGAAGAAGCCATTAGAGGAATTAGAGGAATTACACGGAGAGAGCCGTGAACGCCGCCGTCTGCAACGCCGGGAGCGGTTTGATTAAACAGCCGCTCCGCTGTAACTCATGTGTGACACCACGAGAGGCTTCTTCACGATGGACTGTAAGAAGAGTCAGCATTTTGGCCGTCGCCATCTTGGTTTTGTTTTGGAACCAGAAGTGACGCCAGAGGGGGCGGAGCTAAGTACAATTAGACGCCAAACAAGACATTTTTATGCCTTTCATGACCTGAAAACACTCAATGTTAACCCTTTAACTGTAAGATTAAAACACGGAGGATTCCCGGTGACCTGTCAGTCATTTTTGCCATTTTTGGTTGAAAAAAAAACATTTAATACACAGAGCTGTGCCATCTGTGTCTGATTTAATATAGAATATATACAATTCAGATTATGAACTTACACTTATTTTGTATCGAGTATTTATTAAATAACATTTTTTAGGAGGATTTTTAAATGGATGTTCATTTAAAAATAAATGTTTTTTTAAATCTCACGCCCATTTGAGAACCACTGGTTTGACTCTAATGACCATAATTTACTAAATGAACATCATGCTGTATTGAAGAATATTTTAAACTAGCGATTGAGACCATAAACTCATATTTACAATGTTTACTGATGTAATAAATCAAGTGAGAAGACTTCTTTACGACTTATTGTTGCCAGCAGAGGAGTCGCCCCCTGATGGCCATTAGAAGGAATGCATGTTTAAGGCACTTCCTCATTGGCTTCACTTTTCAGAATCAACGGTTGCAGCCTGCTATTGCCCTATAAGTTGCATTAATAAAGAATAACGTATTCCATCCAGTCTATATTCCACATACTTACATGTTTTTCTTCAAGCAAAAGATGGTTGGAGTCATTTCAGTGCAATAAAGGCGCTGCTTTTATAAGAAAATATGATCCATTCTCTATCTTTGTCTTATTTATTCCTGTTTCTTGAAAGTTGACGATGGATAAATATGATCACGGCTCGTTGGGATGCTGATGAGATGCCAAAGTGCTAATTGCTTGTTTTTTCAAGTCTGTTTCCTGTTTCTTGTCCTCAGCAGGGGAACCCGACTGCTCGCTATGGAGGACGGAAGAAGCATTCACGAGTCACCTTCAAGTTCTTTCCTCAACTCTCCAACAAAAGCTTGATTCTTCTCCATCGCCACAGCTTTTGGTTGAAGAGAAAGTGGGCACATCAAAGCTTTAAAAGGAGAAAAAAGCCCTTTCGTCTGCACTGAAGTCATATAAAAGATGTGCTGTTGATGCAGTTACAGGATTCATGCTGACTAACAATCACCAAACATGAAACATGAAGATGGATGAAGACATTACTCTTAAAAAATGTAATTATAAACTCCATGAAGGGAGGATTTTCTGTTGGTTATGTATCTGTTGTATTAGACGGCATTAGCTAATAAACTGGCCGTGCATGACCTTGTTCTTTATGTTAAACGCATATACAAAATATAACATTTTATTTGTTAGGGCTCAAGGACTTTTCACACGTCTGTGTTTTCTTCTTCTGTGTGATTAATTTGCATATTAATATACGTCGTTCTTCCACACAGAGCGAATGAGGGGAAAAGAAACTGGATAATTCTTTGCTGCGCATAATCAATGCAGCTCTTCAGAATAACGAGTCACGTTTCCCTCCCGGGTAATCACGACCAACAGGCTTTTCTCACTTCCCATGAGGCTTTGCTGCGGCTGCTGGGAGCTGTGGGTCATTAGTGCCGGCACCAGGGGAGTACATGTATTAAACGAATCCCTCGCTTTAAAACACACAGACTTTCTCCTCTCGTCTCAATTCTACGGTTAGTATTGTGGCTTCAACAAATTTGTCAGAAGGCTGAGCTTCAAGGGAGTACGTTATTTAGCTTTATTATTTATTATTATTTAGGTTTATTTCATGGATTCTTTTTTGAGTACAGATCTAGATGATCTGGTGTCAGAGGAATCATCAGGTTAAATGTTTAAATTTGACAGTAAACAGAAAATAGTCTCTTTTATGTCTCTAATTAATCCAATTTTCAACAAACTCAAATTTGTTGTTCATAAAAAGTCAGAGTTTTGGCATCCAAACAAGCCAAATGTTTGGGCTCTCGATGTCAATCCCCCCCAACAAACACAGGCTAGCTGTTTCCCCTCCAGCTGAGATGAGAAGCGATGTAGTAGCAGTTTATTTTTAGATTGATTGCGGCTCTAAAAGGGGAGCCGTTACTGAGCCGCTTGTGGATCCCAGTGGGTGGAAACTCCTCTAAAAGTGGTTTCCAGCTGACGCGCGTTCCACTGTTGGGAGTCCACCCACGCCGAGAGTGAGCGAGTGCGAGATGTGGGTTACTTGTGATGCGATGGGATGGCAGGAATCAAATTACAAACGGCCTGACTCACTTTCCGTCTGACCGGAGGAGCCTCAAAAGCCACGATCAGTTCGGTCCATCCTGAAATATCTCAACGAGGATCGGATGGATCGCCATCAATCACGAGACAGGTGAACCCTGACTTTGGGGATCCCCGGAGGTTTTCTCTGGCACCACCGTGATCCTGACACAAGTGGCTCCTAATTGCCATCAAATGTATAAATCTACTAAGTCTATCGTCATGCTAGTGGCTCTGTGAGGCTGTGCTGTGAGCTTTGCATGCTATGTCAGCATGCTAACGTGCTCATAATGACATCACTAACTTGCTGAAGCTGGTATAATGTTCTGCATGTGCACAATAGTTTAGCAGGTTGGAGCTGATGGCAAAGCGGTGGACCACACCAATACTACACACTAGTGTGTAATAAAAAGGGGCATTTAATGAGAAGAAATGTGTTGCTTTGACTCATACAAAGCTGAAATTGACCCCAAAGTGATTTGCAAAAATCGAAACTGCTCGACTCATCCGGTCGGATGAGAGTGACTCAGTGAAACGGGAATAAAACAATAAGACAACAATCAGCCGGAGTTGGAGCCGAGCGTGGGACACGGCATGAAGCTGCGACGGATGAAAGGAAAAGAGGATTCAACAAAAAACGAGTCTGAGTGGGATCCGGGTGACGTCACAGCTAAAAGTCAGCGTCAGTGTGTGTGTGTGTGTGTGTGTGTGTGTGTGTTTAATTTGACATCAAGTGACACAGAATGGTGACAAGTGTGTGTGGGCGAGCTTGTGTGAGAGAAAGAAAAGTGTGACTGTTTGACGCCTGATCCAGAAGTGACACAGCACCACACACACACACACACACACACACACACACACTACACACAGTGGAGGTCTTTGTGCCGGGACATCCGTTCAAAACTGTCGACAGCAACTTTTTCTTCTTCTTTATTCAAATTAGCTTTATTGGTATCTACACACAAAGTACAGTATTGCGAAGGCAAATTTGTGATTTTGGGCAATACAAGATAAACTGAATGGAAACTCATATTTTTTGAGTGAATGTCCAAACAGAGTTGGTTGGATTATAGATAATGTGCATCAACACGGATAACCAAATGGAGATCCAGTTTTTCTTTTGTTGCCATGATATCACGTTTGCACCCTTGTGCAGAGTTGTCTTTACAAATCACACAAGTTTAGGTCATTTGAACTCAGAGGTAGATTTAGATGCATATTGAAAAAATAATAGCTAATAATGAAGCCAGTTACAGTTAAGTATTCTTTTTTTTTTTACTCATTTAATTGGTTTCATAATGACATCGGTGCTATGCAAACATCTGAATCCGTGTCGGAGTTTTGATAATTTTTAAATACAGAAATGTGCTTTTCTCTACCGAGTGAATTAAAGTAATTCTTCAAGCAGCAGGTTAATAAGGTTAAGGCAATTTAACAATGTTGTCACAAGCTGTCAGAGGGAAATGAATCATGACCTTTTTTTTGGTTTGGAAAGGATGAAAAAAAAGATGTTTAGTAGAGAAAAGATGAGTAGTAGCCTAATTACAGAGAAGAGCAAAGAATTATGCGAGATTAAATACTAGAAAGACCATAAAAGCGACAGGATATTAGACACAGATGAGCTTCAACACTGAAATAAAAGTGACTAACTTGCTCCCTTCATTTTATTTTTCATATATTCCCACTGGCATCAGGCCTGTTCTCCATACAATCGGTTGATTGCACTTGATTCCACTCACCAGGTGCGAGTCGGTGATGAAACCCGGCAAGACTCCTCGTCCCGACGGAGAAAAACCACCGCTGCAAATCTAAAATGATTCAGTGTCATTATCTCCAAAGGACAAGATGTTTGGATTTGAATTGGGTGTCCTGTTTGGCAGCGTGTTTTTATGGTGCGGCACAGGACGTCACGGATGCTGAATAATGAGCATGAATCACGAGGTGGCTGCTGATTAATGCTGCCGCGTTTCTGACACCTGGGCCTGGCTTTATCGAGCCACTCGGAGCAGGAAATCAGTCCAACCTGGCCAGGAATTCTCAGAGGGAGGTTGTGTGCTATTTTTAATACTGGGAGTAAAATGATTTGATGGACCTCCTTTACATATAAATGCCTCCTGCCTCAGAAGGCTGAGAAAACCAACGAGATATCTAAATTGAAAGACAGAAAGTTTAGGTTCAGGGGAAATAAAAGTTCTAATAGTGGGAAAGAGGGAATATCCAGCAGTCCAACGCTTTGTGATCCATCCAACCCGGATCGCCTTCACGTGTTTCGGCAACAGGGAAGATGTAATTTTGCACGAGTTATGATTTGAGTCCGTCAGTTTTGGCCATAATAAATCAAACTTTTTGTTGTTTCTAACAGCCCCTCGGGCGATGCACAGATTCATTGACTTTCCCATCACTCAACGTGAAAGTTTGGACTCCGCCCGCGTGGAGCGGTTCATTTGGATGGGTCACATTACCAAAAATGAATACATGTACCAGGAAGTGACAGAAAAAAAGATGAGTTGTGTGATTCTAAGCTGAGAAATGTTGAGGATCCCAAAACTCCATATTGTCAAGTGATGCGATGGTGTCTGGCCAGCTACCGCCAGCTTAGGCCATGTCTCAGGTGTGTGTGACTGATGATAAATGTTTCAACCACAATTGTACCTTTTCTCCATATATTCAATCCATGCATTCTTCTACGTTAAATATCGGGAGGCATTATAGGCTCATTATAGGGATTAACTCCTCTGATGAGGACGATGACACCCAACGAAACAAAAATGAGACCCAAGCTGTGAAGAAGTGGAATTATCCTTTAAGGCAGATTACAGGGCATCCTGGACATAAAGGACAGAGGCTATCTGACAGCAGAGAGACAGCAGCTCAAAGCGTCCATGGAGCTCCTGCAGTCTTGTTTTTTATATAAAGTCTCATCAGAGACTCCAGAGTTCGGAGAGTTGGGGATGGGAAGAGGGTGGGCGGAGGGTGGGCGGCTTTCAGGTTCATCGTCCTGCTTTTCACACGAGGAACCAGACAGGAAGTGGGCCGACGCTGACGCATCAGCAGTTTGCACGAGCACACGGACAGACACACACAGGATGTATATAAAGAGGCGACTACGGGCTGCAGGACTTCATCTTTGATCTTCTATGCAAAACTGGTTTGGTTTTGAATTGACTGGTTAAGTGCTTTTTTTAATGGAAAAATTTAAATAAAAACTAGTCGAGCTCTGTGGTCGACCACAAAAAAGCAGATTGGAGGCTTAAAGAATGATTTATACAAAGAGACGTGAACAATTCATCCATTTCTGCAAGAAAAAGACACTTTTCGACACCATAAATAATGAAAAACAGTTTATCTTTAAAACAAATCTATAAGGGTAAATATTTGTTCATTCATTTATTAATCGAATTTCTGTCTTTTTCCATTTTGAAGCAAACCTTTGCTTTATTTATGATACATTTATGAATGTCACATGACAGTAATCTGAATCTTTTTGGGGTTTTGAACTATTGGTCAAACAAGACATTTGAGGACGTCTCATTGGACTATGTGGATTTATAACGGGCATCTTTCACGATTTCTTGACATTTTTATAGACAAAACAATTAGTTGATTCTATTCATGAAAATAACCATCAGTTGCAGCCAGGCTTTATTAAAAGGATAAGCTCATTTATATTACAACAAAATGTACTTTTCTCATTTCACTCAGTTTTGGTTTAATTTGGTCATTTTGGTTGGATTAAAAAAATGCATGCTGGGATACTTGTTCACCTCAAGTTCACATAAGTCAGCTCCAGGGCAGCTGGACAGACAGTCGTCGATATTTCAAAACCTGAGCAAATAAAAAAACAATCTGCATGGCTGGATGAGACGAGAGGCCAGTGAGAAGTGGTTGAACTGACCGTTTCAAATGTTGTTTGTTGCAGAAACTGGACTATTATCTTGGAGAGCAGAGAGATTGTTGATGTTCATAAATTCTCTGATGTGAATCATATTCGACAGCAAGAAAAAAAAAGAAAACAAGCTGCGATGTCTGGTTTCTGTCGTCCGTCTTCTCAAAATATCAGAAATATCATAACAGCCGTTTGTACATCCAGAGGTATTTCATTTTTAATAGCTTAAAACCAGAGGCCATTTTCTATGAGGAAGCCACTGAGTGCTGTTATTTTTTGCATGAAGCGGGCTACCGGCAGGGCGAACGTACGTAAACCCGAAGAGACGGCCGCTCACGAAGCAAAGGAGAAAAAAAGAGAGGAAGAAAGAGTAGGTGATGAAATCGCAAAAGAATTATTAATTCTATAGAAACCCTGAGAGACAAGTTTAAAAAAAATAAGATAAAGACAAATGAAGTTTCCGACGATAAGGAAACTTATTAATTGACGTCTCCGAGGTTTTAAAAGAAAACTGTTAAAACGTCGTAAAATTAAGGAGTTTTTTTCCAGTTCGAGCTCTGCAGCGCTGACATTATGTGTGTGAGTTATTAAAAAAGGGAAAAGCTCCAAAAAAAAGTTTATTGTGATAAAAAAAAAGGACAAAGAGGCACAAGCATGTTGGAAAAACAACTTGAATAATCAGAGCACGAGTTTCATCGGAAATAACCGAGTCGATTGTCCTCAAGAAATTCTATAATTGAAAAAAAACTATTGATATAAAAATATCTGTAGATGGCTCAGGGCAACAAAAAACAAAAAAGTAAATAAAAGAAATCACAGTTTTAAAGAATTAAATAGAAAGAAAATAAGAGGTGAGAAGAGCAGCAGAATGGAGGGCGGAAGAAGAAAAGTGGTCACAGTTCACAAGCTGAAAGTCACCGGTTTGATTCCCTGGACAAAGTGGGGGGGAAACGTAAAGTGATCGAGGAATGCTCAGTCCTCCCTTAGTAATCACTGTCACAGTGCCCTCTAGCAAGGCACTTTTACAGCAGGCAATTGTTCCAGTGGAGCTGCTCAGCGGTCAGCAGCAGCTCCCAGATCAGTTACATGGACATGTGTTTAAGTGGATGAATGAATGAGAAAGCAAAGCCTTCCCCGGACAATGTGTGTTTTTTTTTCTTCTGTTTTTTTTTTACAAAGTTCCCATCTCCTCGTTTGGAACGCATCGACAGCCGATATTTCACAACTTTTTAAATAACATTAAACATTATGGCTATGTTGAAAATATACATTCTGACATTTAGAGATAGTACTATGTTAAAAATACAAATGTGCAAAAGTTGTAAACAAATGAGATTGTGTGTGTGTGTGTGTGTGTGTGTGTGTGTGTGTGTGTGTGTGTGTGTGTGTGTGTTTGTGAGTGTGTGTCACAGCCTTGTGGGCTCCTCGTCACTGTCACTGCAGTTACCACAGCAGTCCTGCAGAGGGAAGCAGAGAGCAGAGTGTCACTTTGAGACATTGAACTAAATGGACATATTTTAAGACATATATAAATATGCTGTGTGGAATAATAACAAAGTATTCATAGAAAAACACCAAAAAATATTACTTTGTTGAAAGTTCTTAGAATTGCATCTACGCCTTCTGCCTCATTAAGAAATACAAAATGTTAAATTATGTGTGGACACATAATGTCTCCTACTTCACTGAAAAGTCCGTTCTGTGTGTTTTTGATTTTGATTTATCAAGTTTCTACATCACATAAGTTCACACATTTTTTAATGGAGTGTGACTTTTATGTGTTTTCAATGTAAAAAAAACAAAAGATTGCAGGAGAAGCACAGTTTGAACTCCTGTCAAACTGACCACCAGCTGGTGTGCACAGACTCTGGGATGTGAAACGTATAATAATTATATCCTTGAGATGAGATGAGGGGAGTCCGCTGACCTGTCGGCCGAACAGCCGCTGCATGAGTCCCAGTTTGGGCGGCGGAGACGGCTGTCCTCTCCAGTCCAGGTCCGGAGGGACGGTCCCATCCTGGTGGAAAACATTCAGCTCTGTGAAACAGTCCGTCTCGATCATCTGCAGAGAAAAGACCAAAGAGACAGTTCAGTTACAGCCTAAACTCTAAAGCTTCACCTGCTTTAGATAGCAGCTAAACAAAAGTATCACATAATAGAAATGTCAATTAACTTGATCGTCTAAATGTTGAATTTGTAGCATAATAATTGTGTCTCTCTCTTTACAGCTTTGTCCCATTTTGTGTGGCATTAAAGTTTATGGATAAGATAAAAAATGAAGCCAAACTCAACCAAATACATTAACCAGTGTTGAAAACCAGAACGTTACAGATTAGATTACTAAACAGGATTTGACGGGCAATAATATTTTGAAATCTGACGTTGCAGCAGTGTAAATGTTGACTATTTTACCAAAGAACTGACGGATAAAAAGATAAAATACATCTAAATCATATGTCTGTTGGTTGGTGTGTAGAGTGTTTTGTGTCAATTCATTTTGGTGTCAGCGAAGGCAGCAATAATGGATGACATGGACGAAAGCGTGTTGTTTCTCTCACCTCATCCTGCCAGGGAATGGAGACGCTGCCTGTGGACACTTTGCTGTAGAAAGACTCGTCTTTGGGCTCCAGCTCCACTCCTTTCACTGTGGAGAACTGCTCGATGTCCAGCACGTCTTTACAGTAGATGGCCTGCGGCTGCGAACACACAAAACCACTAACTTCAAAACACATTTTCATCTTAGCTGCGGAGCTACTGATCAGATCGGACCGAAAAAGAGAAGAACCACATTAATCACGACTGATGACTTCTTTTAGTCTTTGTTGAGATTGAGATTTGAACTCCCTCAGTTCTTACATAACATAAAACCTCCTGCAAATCAACAGGATGCTCACTGTGGGGAATCCTTCCTGTTACAGACACTAATTATTCATGCTTCATAAAATAAGCCTCCGTGATATTCTTATTAATCAGATTCATTAATTATACTTCTGGCTGTAAATTGTAGATTGTGTTTCCAGGTCTTTATACTTTCCACATTTTGAAAATGCTCTCATTAATGTTATTTACACCTACGCTCTTATTGATGCTATTAATCACACCTATATTATCATTCATATCATTAGTTACACCTCTAACTACCATGATTAATTAGTTATACATACTACACCTGTGCTACCATTTAAGAAAACTAGCTACACCTGTTATCATTACTTCTACTAGCTACACCTGTTAGCATTACTTATGCTAGCTACACCGGTTAGCATTACTTATGCTAGCTACACCGGTTAGCATTACTTCTACTAGCTACACCGGTTAGCATTACTTCTACTAGCTACACCAGTTAGCATTACTTCTACTAGCTACACCTGTTAGCATTACTTCTACTAGCTACACCGGTTAGTGTTACTTCTACTAGCTACACCTGTTAGCATTACTTCTACTAGCTACACCGGTTAGTGTTACTTCTACTAGCTACACCGGTTAGCATTACTTCTACTAGCTATACCGGTTAGCATTACTTCTACTAGCTATACCGGTTAGCATTACTTCTACTAGCTACACCGGTTAGTGTTACTTCTACTAGCTACACCGGTTAGCATTACTTCTACTAGCTACACCGGTTAGCGTTACTTCTACTAGCTACACCGGTTAGTGTTACGTCTACTAGCTACACCAGTTAGCATTATTTCTACTAGCTACACCGGTTGGCATTACTTCTACTAGCTACACCTGTTAGCGTTACTTCTACTAGGTACACCTGTTAGCATTACTTCTACTCACTACTCCTGTGTCATCATTAATGCAACTAACGCTAGCTACGCCTGCACTATCATTGTTATTAGTTACACCTGTGCTGTAATAATTTAGCTACACTTTTGATATAATCAATGCTAATACCCAGTTATACCTATATTATCATGTATTAATACTATTATCTACACCTGTACTATCATTTAGTAATGCTACACGCTACCCCTGTGATATCAGTAATGCTACTAGCTGAAAAACACTAAAAGCAGAAACACATTTATATCAAAATATAAATGTTAAATATAGTCCAAACATAAATATTTCTGTGTTAAGTGTATATTTTCTGTACTATATTCGTAACCCTCCTGAGGTTCAGTGAGCTTGACGTCTGAGGTGAAATATTGTGGACTTACATCAGGAGTGAAGGGCGCCTGCAGCATGCCGGCCACCAGGCGTTTGAAGTTGATGGAGCGGAAGATGGTATGGGCTTTGACCTCAGAGGCTCCACCTCCCTTGCAGCCTATCCTCTCTGTGGGATCTTTGGCCAGAAGCTACAGCATAAAATAAACAAAACAGTTACAACAAGAAAAGTAGCAGAAAGACAGAGGAAAATGTAGGCGTTCAGACCAAAAGTGGAACTGCAATTAATTTACTGCAGCGGCTGCTTTAGTGGGGAATTGTTGCCTCGTGTTCAGGTGAAATACAATCCAGGAAGTAAGCTTTGAATAACAGATCCATGACATTGAATGACGCCAAAACACGGCACATTGGTTAATAAAACTATATTAGACAGGATTAAACATCCACGGAGAGTTCCCACGTCGAGATCGCCAAGTAAACAGTAGAAATATGCAATACTGCTCAGATTACAAAGTCATCTACCAGGAATGTGAGCGTGCCTCAAATTGATTAGTAAACAAAATGTGCATTTTGTGCAAAAGTTGAGCCGGGTTTAACTCTTTTAGTGGACAACCTTGTGTGTTGGGACCCTCACAAGTTACATTTTTATTTTGGCGCAGTGGTTTCAACACAAGCTGTCTCTCCAACTGGGATTAAAGCTCCTACCGTGACAACATTTGAACTGAAAACCAAACCATATCTGGGCTTTTTCTACAGTGTGACAGAGCCGTCAAAGATCAGATTTGCGTTTGGTCAACGGCAGAAGAAGTATGCACAAAATTCACCCAAATTAACCTTAAGCAGAGAGCTCTGCATGTTATTATATACACGATTTGCCTGAAACCACAGATTCTGAACCAGATAAACAGAGACACGGTCCAACTATGCAGAGGTAAGGGTCACAATTTTGTAAACAAGCATTTCTTCTCAGGAAGTCTTTTTGAAACGGCGAGGTAAACCACTAGAATATAGTAAAAAACATGGAGCTTGAACAGATGGGAGCTGCAGAACGGTGCGAATAAGAGGCGAGTTAGATTTGGCCGCTCCAACATCCACCCACCATTTTACAGAGGGACTTGGCGTCCTCGGAGAACTTGCTGGAATATTCCTCCTCCACCTCCTTCACCAGCCGCTCCACTTCCTCCCTCTTGATCTTCTTCTTCCTCTGCTGGAAGGGAGACTGGCCCTCGATCATCTCGTACAGCAGGCAGCCCAACGCCCACCAGTCGGGGCTGAAGGTGTAGCGCTCGTTTTTCACCACCTCCGGAGCTGGAGAGAGAGCACAGCGAGCATTTGATTGAGCTGAACTTGATTTAAAAAACACAGAGTACATTACAAATGTGGTTTACTCCCGTTATTCGGCTTCTGTTGCTCACTAGTGGAGGTCGCTTAAGGTCAGGTTACTTACCCATGTATCCTACTGTTCCCACCCGTCCCTTGATGGTCTGTTCCTCTGGTACATGAACCGCTAAACCCAGGTCTGATATCCTGATGTGTCCTAAGGAAATACACACAAACACATGTTTACAAACATTATCTGAGGAAATTCTGTATCATTATGCTTATTAATCACAGTAGTTTGTTAAGGAGTAGTTCGTTTTTATCTTCCTGAATGTACCAGGGCTCTGTTATGAACACTTGTTTTTAAGTTTTCTTGCAGCTCAATTCCCTCCCCCCAGAGAATAAAATAAATAATGCATTGCTTTTTATAACTGACAAACGGTTCATCTCGAGTCTGTTCCATCCAAACTCAAGTGGCTTTACTTCGCGGATGGACGTTTCAGGACTCGTCTTCCTGTTATCACACCAGCTCAAAATAGATTACAGTGCAGTCTTGAGATGGGAGATTTTTAATAGTTCTCTTTTTATTATGAGCTCTACTTTGTGTTCTCTTCAGCAGAGACTCACTCTGGCAGAGTGAGAGTTTTCTCTGAGAGGTTTATTTTTTTAGATCAGGCTGCGTTGCTGGAGTCAGAGCGCCCTCTAGTGGAGAATTATCTCATAAACTGCCTTCATTCAAACGCCTGACACGTTAACAAACAGAACAATCTCATGGTTCTGGATCTATAATACAGGCTGCCATTCTGCATAATGGCATAATAAATAGTGTATGAAATGCACAATATCAACAGAATGGGAAGGAAGCTTTAGCCATGCTGTGTATGCAGTGTGCAAGTAGTAAATGCTTTGTCAGTGGCTTGTTGTAATTAATTAATTAATAAAGGGCTGACAGTAAATTCAAAATAAATCTATTTCAGGCTTCTGTCTTTAAATCAGAATATGTTTTTAATAGAAACAACAATCCAGTTCCACTTATGTTCTTGTTTCAGATCTCCCAATTGAATCACATGGATCTTAAAAGCCCTGAACATGTATAGTTCTATGACAACGGAGCAAACTTCATCTGATGATGAAGACTATGTGATGCAGTGGAATACTCTGGAACAAAAGAGGAAGTCGACTCTAAAATGAGGTTGTGTTGAAAGAGGGAGGATTTGCTTTGTTTCCTGCTTTAACAGTTGCATGCCGATTTATGGACAGTAACTAACACAAATAGACCAGCATGCACCTGTCCCTTACTCAGACGAGCCAACAACCCACAAAGTCGTATAAGTTGAATTTTGACCTATTGGCCGCTGATTTCTTTCCCTTTAACGCTGCTACTCACCGTGGTCGTCCAGCAGGATGTTCTCTGGTTTGAGGTCTCTAAGGGGCGGAGAACGACAGAGCAGAGTGAGAACAAAAGAAGACGAGAGCCAATGAGACGAGAGGAGAGAGGAGGGACAAAGAGTCTCGGAGGTCGGAGGTCGCTGACCTGTAGACGATGCGTTCCCGGTGCAGGTCCTCCAGCCCGCAGCAGATCTCCGCGGAGTAGAAGATGGCCCTCTTCTCGTCGAAACCCGCATCGCCCATGTGGTAGATGTGAAACTTCAGGTCTCCCCCGTTCATGAGGGTCAGCACGAGGCACAGGGCGTCCTTCGTCTCGTAGGCGTAGGCTAAACTCACCTGGAGGAAGAGGAGGGTCACGTGTTAGTGATGCTGCGCCTCAGGTCAGCTGATGAGATGCTCGAATTACAGGATGCATCAAACTCTACAAACTTCTGACTGCATCATTTGTTTGATAAGAAAATTAATCATCAACAACCAATTGCTTTGATAAATCAAGCAAAAATATTTAAAATTGTCTAGTTCCAGCTTTGGGTTTTTGTCAGTCGAACAAATAAAAACTTTACATTATGTCATTTTGTGTTGTGAGAAATAGTGATGGATGCTTTTTATTGTTTGTTGTTTTTATAGAACAATTCATTTATTTATTATTTACAGAATAATGTATCATGGATATTGTCCTCTCAAGCTGTCAGTTAAATATAGTGCGCTCCGAAGTCTAATTTGCGTCTAATTTAAACTTTATTTATACCTTTTTTTGCAGGTGTATAGTGGACACAGGTGAGAATCTTACATCATCATAGTGTAAAATCACCAGTTCAAGAGATTTTAAGGGCATTAAATCTGCATTATTTACACATTCAGCAGCTACAGAGCAACATTATCATCATATCTGTTGCTCTGTGGAGCTTTCTGGGGTTTGTTTGCTAAAAAATAGGATTTGGGGGGATTTTTTCTTTCCCTTTAATATGAGATATTCAGGAAGCAGACGACGCCGTTGACTGCACGTCCCCACAACCTGCTGCCAATCTTCTTTAATTAAGTCGTTTGTGTATTTTCACATCGAAGCGACACTGAACCCTGAGGGACTCCTCAGCCCTGGGAGACCGGCCCAGCCGACTGACCCGAGTCCAAATCAAATAAGCTGAACGGAGGTCGTCTGGCAGGGAATCAAACCAAACCAGAGACAGAGCAAGCCCCCGTGTTGTCTTTTAATCACTGCAGTTGTTAATGTCGCAGACATCTCGTACTATTGACGCACACACACATACACACACACACACACACACACACACAGAGAGAGAGAGAGGAAATAATCGCACTATGAATTTCACCCGATGGTTCCTGACGAGTGTGAGAAAAGAAAAGACACAAGTACACCCTCTGCAACAGTTATATTGTATATTTCTTCAAATATATTTCCCCTAAATGTAGGTTTTCATATGCAAATGCCAAACCTGCATAAAAACAGGTGATGACATCACCTTATGAGACGGCAGAGAAGATGAGACGCTTACTACAAATCTGCTGTTGACCTTCTCCAGGATCTGCTTCTCATTGAGCGCCATGGACTCTCCTTTTCTCTTCTTTATTCTCTTCTTCTCCAGTTTCTTACAGGCGTACATTTTCCCCGTGGCCCGTACCTGACACGCACACACCTGCAGGGTCAAGGGGGGGGGGGGGGGGGGGAAGACAAGAGCTTTTTATTCCCATTCATGCATGTAAAACGCTGCAGATACAATTCACTCCTAATAACACACAGACTTTCATTGCCGACCATCATGTGACTTCACATTTCTGTGAGCAGCAGGACACCAAACAAGACCGTGATTGTAAATAACCGAATCATAAGGTAACACCGGATGGCAGTTTAGGACGTATAAAAAAGAAGCTTTCACACCAAATGTTCCCAAAAATGTTCTTAAAAAGTCTTTAAACTCATTCCCTGTGCTCACCGCACACACTAACATTTAAACTAGTTAGCAATGCTCTAAATATGACTCCTCAGATTGGAGATGTTGTCCATATGGATGATAATACTGAGGTAAATGCAGCCAAACGTGCACTTAGATGTCCGAACAATTGTGATTTTTAAGTTTGTAATTCAAGTTTGATGTCTGCTCTTTGATGTGTTGATTTATTTCGTTTTTTAATTTATATTTAATGCACATTTACTGTCATCAACCCAACCTTCCTTACTGTAACCCGCAAATAGCGAGTTAAAATAAATACAGAGAAGCTGTATGCCAAGTCTCCTGACTTACTGAAAACTGCTTTAACCTGTTTGATCTCCTCACCTGGTCACCGTCTCTCTACCTTTGCTCCTCTGTCCAGTGTGAGGTGCTATAAACACAGCGAGAAACATGGAAACAATATCCGACTGTCCTACGCTGACTGACTCCAACCGGCCATAATGAGGCCAATCATGCAACTAGTTACTGACTGGACCGGAGGGAGCCGGCATCGTCAGCTGAGGATGAAATGTTCGTGTGTAAAAATACTACAGAATTCTGTATAATGATGGAACAACGATTTCCTACAATGTGAATTATCTTAAAAGAAAAAAGGGCAACTGGTAATTTTTTTAATGATGTTCAGATAATTAAATTTAAATGATCTGTTCAGGATCTTGCTTTTTAAGAGCAGGGATCCGCATGCGGCAATGTATTTTTGTGTGTTTTGTTCTTCAGAAAGTTGTTTCTACCTGTGTTCTTATGGTGATGCATTGTTCTCGTTAATTGTTGCTGTAAATTGCAGGTGTGTGACAGTTGATCCTAATCAGCGACGGTACAGTAAACGCCCTGCCCATCCCCGTTCTTCAATTCATTTGTTTATTTCAACAGGTCAACAAGTTAATTTCTTTTGTGTCATTTAAAATAGGGTTAAAGTAGAGTTAACAAAGAAAAAAAAAAAAAAGTGTACTCACCTCTCCAAAGCCTCCTTTCCCTAAAACTCTGTACTGCCGGAATGTGTTTTTCGTCACCGGTTGCCTGTTGGACACAAAGAGAAACACGTTTATAACTCAGACGGCAACACGTGAAGGTACAATTAACTTAATTAATTAATAACACGTTAATGACACTACTTTGCTGTTCTGGAGATTTAAAAAAGATATATATATATATATATATATATTAAAAACTATTTTTATATATATATATATATATATATATATATATGTGAAAAAAATATATATAGGATAAAATAAAATATATAAAACATATATATATATATATATAAAAATATTTATATATTCAAAATATATATATATTTAAAAAATAAATATATATATAGGATACACTAAAATATATATATATATATATATATATATATATTAAAAAAATATATATGGGACAGTTAGATAGAACACCTTCTAAGCGGGTGATAAGTAAGATAGTTTGTCTGCTAGAAGTATGGATACTTCTTGGAGCATCTATAATTGGATGGATTCATGGCAAGCACAACCGGAGCTGCTGTAACGATCGCAGAGCACAAATTAACCGGTCCCTCTTGGTATCAGGGCTCCCGTCTCGTCTCCCTTTGGACGGTCTGGTCATTCGAGCAGGTGAATTAAACAGACTCATTAAAACAGGATGAGTCGTTTGCTGCTTAATTCGCCCTGTGATGGTGCATCTCGTGTTTGTTTGCTTTTTTACCAATAATTGCTATTGGTTTTGTGTATTCCTGATTTAGGGCCCATATTGATCCAGTGACATCATCAGTGGTCTTCTCAACAGACGCTAGACTCATAGTGTTACGTTTATATAATAAGTAAACATGGCTGTTCTTTCTGCAGACTTTTGGTCGGTAACTAAAGTATTGTGCTTTCCTACTCAGTTGCATCTGCTTACCTGTCATAGACAAGTCCAAGCAAAGCAGCCTGGCATGTTTGGTTTCTGTGTGCGTCATACTCTTTATTTATTTTGCAGTACACTGATGCCATCGCAGAGCACAACAGCATAGGAAAGAGAGAAATTGCCAAGCTCTGAGCTGCACTGATCTAAAGACCTTCACAATAGCTGATTGAGATCTCATGACAGAGCCTCGCTTGTTGAACTCGGTTAAACTGATTGAGATTAAATCAACAAAACATTGACGTTGGACGGGAAGCAAACAAATTGGAAGAAGTCTTAAAGTTCTGCGAAAGAGTCTTCCAACGCTTCCTTGTCTTTGAGATCATGCGACGCCCCTTTCCGGCCTCCAAAGGCCCCGAACTCTGGCTGCACTCCTGCATGTGCAGCTGCCTCTCGCCCGCCACAGCCCGGTTCAATCAGCCCATTAGTCTGCGGCTATATACATCTCTTCAGTCGGTCGATGCTCTAGTGAAGAGGCCGTACTGCTGCTTAATGTGTTTTGTCCCTTTCTGCAAGAAGCTTTCAGCGCTGGAGCGTTAGTCCTGTCTGGTTATTGTAAATGGGTCTTCAAGGGTCTGCTCACTCAAGACTTCAGTAGAAAGGGCTGGAGAGGAGTTTCATCGGTCCAAATGTATTGTTCGCCTCAATGCAGCTACGTTTTATTCAAAATAATGACCTGGCATTTTGGGAAAAGAACGAGGGAGCTTGGAGTTGAGCCGCTACTCCTTCGTGTCGAAAGGAGTCAGCTGAGGTGGTCCGGGCATCTAATTAGGATGCCCCCAGGATACCTCCAGGACGCTTCCTCCCTTTAGAGGTTTTCCAGGCACGTCCAGCTGGTAGGAGGCCCCGGGGAAGACCCAGGACACGCTGGAGGGATTATACCTCCCAGCTGGCCTGGGAACGCCTCGGGATCCCCCAGAAGGAGCTGGTAGATGTTGAGGGTTAGAGGGAAGCCTGGGTCAGCCTGCTGGACCTGATGCCTCCGAGACCCGACCCCGGATAACCGGATGAAAATGGATGGATGGATTTTGGGAAAATGCTGAACAATTTGCAAGCGTGGTGTTTTTTGCCTTTGGGCAGACCCAGGCTAACATGCTAAGCTAACCGCCTGGCTGTAGCTTCATATTTTACAAACTGATATGAGAGCAGTAACACCCTGAAACAAAGCCAATAAGCATATTTCTCCAAATTACAATTTTTTAACCTTTATTTAACCAGGTCAGTCCCATTGAGATACAATGACCTCTTTTCCAAGGGAAGCCTGGCCAGTAACAGTGAGCAATTAGGGTTAAGTGTCTTGCTCAAGGACACAACAACCATGGAATGGCTGAGCGGGGTTTGAACCACCGATCTTCCGATTGAAAGTCAGACCTGCTAACCACTGACCCACAGTTGCCCCCTGTTTTATGCTGTTAAACAGTGATCGGAGGCCGAAAGGTGAAGCTAAAACACTGGTACTGGCGTACCGTGCTACGAACAGATCTGGTCCAGTCTACATCCAGGACATGGTAAAACCTTACACCCCATCTCGTGCGCTCCGCTCGGCTTCTGCCAATCGGCTTGTAGCTCCGTCACTGCGAGCTAAACACTCAACAAAGTCTCGACTGTTCTCTGTCCTGGCTCCTCGATGGTGGAATGAGCTCCCCATTGACATCAGGACATCAGAAAGTCTCTACATCTTCCGTCGCAAACTAAAAACATATCTTTTCCGACTATACCTATAAAGGATGTAGCACTATAGTAGCACTGAAATGGCTCTTACTGATAGCACTTTGTAGTCGAACCTTTGACGAAATTGTACCTTCTTGATTCTTGTTGTTCTGATTCTTGTTTGTAACCGTAGAATGCACTTATTGTAAGTCGCTTTGGATAAAAGCGTCAGCTAAATGACATGTAATGTAATGTAATGTAATGATTAGAAGAGCGAAAAATGAGCCATGCAGCACTTTTTCTGTTTTGCCGTGTTCATTTAGTTAATGAAAGATGCCAAAGACCTTTTATCACGAAGACAAACCACCACGTCAGCAAACACTAACTGTGAAGATATCAACTTACAGTGATTTTAACAAAAAAGACTGAAATGTAGTTTAGCAGAAGGAGGAGTCGGAGTAGCTTACTAGTTTGAGTTAAAGGTAACCAGATCAACTTAGATGGACTAAGATACGCCTAAAATAACCAGACTTTTAGTCGGCTAAAACAAAATTTGATGAAAACTAACAAGAACATAGGACACAAAGTCAATATTTTTGGTCCGACCTTTAAAAACAAATCCGACCTTGAGTTGTGTCAATCCCATGCAATGTTTTTATGCATCAAAAAGCCTTGAGAGAGTCGCTTGATCACCCAGAGCCAACGCAAACGTTCTCATTAAACATGGCATCTGATAAGCCCCACCCCCCCAAAAAAATATTTATAAAATAATAAAGTTAAGAATACAGAGATGCAGAATTTATAGATCGCAATTGGGGGATGGTCTGGAGACGGCTAGGGAATCAGCTGTTTGCATAGCTGAAGCCCACTGCCAACTAACTAAAAACAATATATAAAAGAATGTTTCACGTGTTTGTTGTCTCTGATTTACGTTCGACAACGTAGCAGTCATTTCTTCTTCCTCCTGACATGTCTTGCAACATCTCTTGACCCAACACCCACATTTTAACTCCAATTATGGTGGTGCTTTTTTTAACGTTTTTCACTGCAGTTACGGGGTTAGAAATTCTCCTCCGCGGTGGGGAAATCAATGACCCTGTGGTTTTTGAAGACTTCTTCTAAGCCACATTCGGGGGGAAAAAAATGCAAGGTCATCAAACTTACGCAGTTCCTGGAAAGCTAACATGCCAGACACAGTTTTTTTATTTTTATTTCATTTGATAAGCAGCTTGTGGGGCTGGAATAAACAGTCCCGATTTCGCTGTAAATAATGTTGAGCGAAGCCAACGCTGGTTCCCGGTGGGCATCTGTCTCCCCCCCTTCTCTCTGTTTTTGTTTCGTCTCCATCTTCTTCTTCACATTCCTCTTGTCTTTAGGTTTCTTTGAATCTCGTTCGTCTCTACGTCTTCCTCCCCGCTGTCGTCGCCTTGTGGGTTTTCCAGCCTGATCTTTTGTGTTTACGAGTCACTCAAACGGGACTGCCTGCGGATGGATTGGCCTCCCATGTGGGTTGTTTCAGCTGATCCTTAAAGAACAACAGCTAAGCCATCGAACGTAAACACTCGGCCCACTGTGGGACAGGCGAAGTGTTTACAGCATCGCTGGCGTTTTCAAAGTGGGGTCTGGGAACCCGTCGGCACTCTGTGATGGGACACAGACCCGGAAAAAACCCTCTCTGTCTGTACACAAACCTGATGGAGCGCACAATAACCAATATTGTGGTGACGGATTTGTTTTTCCAACAACAAATTAACACCTCGTGGTTCTGTCCCGACTGAGATCTCAGTATTTCCCAGCATGCCAGTGATGTAAAATCAACTTTTCCACTGCTGCAGTTTCTTCCGATTCATTCTAAATGCTAAAGCATGCTACAGCATCTTTGTAGTAAATAAAGTCTACTGTATGCACAATATTCTCCCATGCCCTTTTATTTATTTATTACTATTTTTTGGGGGAGTTTTTCCTGATGCCTGGTGCCGGGACAGGGATGTTGTATGTGTACAGATTGTAAAGCCCTCAGAGGCAAATTTGTATTTGTGATTTTGGGCTATACAATAAACTTAAATTAATTGAATATTGATATATATATATATATATATATATATATATATATATATATATATATATATATATATATATATATATGAGAAAGAATGCTGCATTGTTCATTATTATTATGCCGTGTTTCTTTCCTACATTATCATACAACACGTTATTTTGTTTAACAAAAACATAATGTGATGTACTTTTAAGAGCTGGAGTTACATCCTGGTAACTTCTAACCAGCACTCATTTTTACAGAAAGTTAGAAAAGCACTAAACCAGGTGAAGGGGATTTTAAGACTGTCTGCTGCTCCTTCTGCTACTACATGCCACATTGTCACCAATGTTCTCTTAAAGTTTTTAGGGGTTGTTTTTAAAGCGCAAACACACATTTTGTCTTCTATTTTCATGCAGACTGTAACTCATTTCTGTCTGTCGTGAGCAGAACTCACTCGGTGAAACTATAAATCAACATATTAGAGGGAAAAAGTGATTGTTTCATAAATGCTCTAAATTGTGATAATCAGAGCTGTATAGACACCAGAATTACCTGCTGCACCAGTCTTCCCATAGTTACAATAAACACAACGTTCTCAAGTATTCTGTGTCACAGCACAATCGGGTGCATCTCGCCTTTTACACATCTCTTACTGCTGTAACTGAACTGTGAAAGTTTGTTGTTGAGCAATTTCAAACTCCCGTTTTGAAACATGTGCTGGTGATATCACCCGGATATTGAACTGCTCTCACCCCAGGACATGAGGACACTGTGGGGAGGAAGGAATGAGGCAACTCTCTACGCATGTTGTTACTGGTGCTGCGGTGGAGCTTAAGGCTAATGTCGCCTCTAAATGAGCCAGAGTGAGCTCTTAAGTGGTGTGTGTGTGTGTGTGTGTGTGTGTGTGTGTGTGTGTGTTGAGAGTAGGGTTTATGCTCATGTACATAACGTGGAGAAACGGCAGCAGAAAGTTCCAGAAAGAAACGGAGATGAGCTGTACCTCTCCATCCACTTCCACTGGAGGAACCGGTTGTAGTACATGCTGTCGAGGTAGTCCGCGAAGGGCGCCACGCTCAGGTAGTCGTGGATCAATCTGAAAAACACACACACACACGCATCTGCAGGTTATTTTCAGCATGTGTCGATCAAGTGATTTGGAAGCAGGAACCATAAGCTCGATAAATATCAGACCGAGTGACACAGCAGGGATGTTTGCTTATGAATCCATGTGCGAGGACAGGTGTGTTATTTCTTCTTTCCAAAGCAAACATTAGGATTCATTTCTGATTTAATAAAAGGAGATTAATTCAGGCAATGTGGCGCCTTTAGGCGCTACTGCAGTGATTATAGATTATGGTTTTAGCCACATGAAATGTTCACTGACAAAACAATAAATAGTGATAAGTGTGAGGGAGCCAATCGAATACCTGTCCCTTCACCTATAGGGCCCGAAAAAACAACATTTGAAACAAATAGTTATGAATATTAAATGCCATTTCTGCCAATAAATCCCCCTTTATCCTACACTCTGTTCCTTTTTAAGATAACTACTTATATTGAAAATATGTTACTGGCAGCCTTTTGCCTCAATGTGAACAACCCTGAGAAGAAAAGTTCTATTTCTACACATGAAATGCAATATGTCTTTGGCGTTATTGTAATTATCGTAATCGTGGCCCTGCTTGGAGTCACGTTTTCGAGAGGATTCAACCTTATGGGGTTGATTTGGATTGAGGCTCTTGAACTCAAACTATAGGCGTTGTGACAGATTTCACAGGTTTTGACCAACAGACTTCTCCTTTCTACCTTCCTACCAGACGTGAGAAGACAAAACCAGCCGCCGGGGTGCAGAGTCTGTAGCGTCGGTAGATGGTGTGCTGCAGCGCGGTTAATTAACACGTCTTGTTCTTGATGTGGCTTGAAAAACAAACCGGCCTCACGCCTACGCAGCGAGCACGAACAGAGCCGCGAGAGGATGTTACACAACGTGTGAGTGTTGTTTATTGAATGAGCAAATAACTCTTCCTCATCAAACGATTTGCTTTTATTCGGTTTTCCCTCACCTATTTGGTCTTTTATTTGTTTAAAATATTAGGATTTCTGATTCTTGCTCTTCTGGGTGCACGGTGAATCGTTTCGTTTTCTTCTTCTTTCTTGAGTGGATTATTCTCGGCATCCCTTATTAAACATGCTCAGCGCTCTCAACCGTTATGAACTTAAACTTCCTCATTTGAGAAATCCTGTGAGTTACAAATCCAGTGTTACAAAAGCGAGACCTGATGTTACAGGCCGGAAGCTGCTCGGTCATGAGCTTTGTTTTCTGTGTTGTGTGACTTTGTTTCTCCACCCTGAGTCGTGTCTGCAGGCACAGCAGTCCTTGCATACGACCCCAAAAAGCTCCACGAATAAGATAAGACAGTGTGTATCTATCCTGAAAGGCAAAACCCAGGGTATCAGACTCTTGTGAAGGGCGATATGTTGCTAAAATGCATGCTGGGAAACCTATCTACTCCCAAAGCATCCCCATTCAAATCTATGGAGGAAGACCATTTCACCTCCTGGACCAATCAGAATCCAACAAACAGACTTGAGTAACACGAAATGGACTTAAAATCAGACTTAGATCGTAACTCTGACGACTTCAACGCGTCATCAAACGAGTCGGTCGAATTTAACAACCACAGTGGACTCGAGCCTTGTGACTTAGCCAGAAAACCCAAAAGCTGAGATAGAGCTGACATTCAGGTCAGCGATCAGGCCGTCAGCTGTCTGCAGGGCCAGCAGCACTTGTTTTGATGTGCTTTTGCATGATTGTAGCTGCACCACAGGATGTGTTGTATAATGCCTAGAGAACAGAACCCACACACACACACACAGAGAGATGAGGGTGAGGTCGTTCTGGGATGAGCTAACGCTGATCAATTTCACCCTTTTGTGTGAAAGAGGGTTTTATTTCATGCCAAACGGATCAAATATGGCAAGGTTAAATTCAGTAAAACCCCCTTGTGTCATGTATTTTCCAAAATATGCAATATATAAGTCATACCACAGTAGAGTACAGTATCGAGTTAGTCCAATACATGACTTCTGATCATGTGCAGCTAACTCTTTATCTGTGATTAGAGTTATAAATGGCTTACATATTTTCTTATACTATTAGCATTTATAGCAATGTTTTTCTTTAATATTCTTAATTATTTTAAACTTGTTTATTGTAATGCTGTATATAAGGAGGACCTAGCAAAATAAGCTTTTCATTGTATTGAGTAACTGTTTGGTATCTGTGTGTGGGGCAGGGGCGTGGTTAAGCGCAGCTGCAAAGGGGGACAGAGAAGGGCGGCTCAGGGAACAGGTGCGGACAATGAGGGCAACGAGCCGCACCTGGGTTGAGGTGTGTGTGTGTGTGTGTGTGTGTGTGTGTGTGTGTGTGCAGGCAGCCTGGGAAGGAGGTCCTTAAAAGGACGCCGGAGGAACCGGAAGGGGGTGCCGGGCGGAAGCGGAAGCAGAGAGCTAGCGGCCGCGAAGAAGAAGAAGTGTTGTGTTGTTGCACGGGAGGGTGAGGGACAACAATAAAGTCCTTAACGCATATCCTCCGCGTCTGTGGTCCTTGGGGATACGGGGCACGAGGCCGAACTACACCACACTGTGCATAACAATAACAATATCTTGAATCTTAACAGTCACTTTCACTGCTGTAGTTGAATTGATTTGGTTCAGACCAAAGAAGCTTCACACTGACTCAGTTTTTAGTGTGTCATAAATTGTGGGTACGGCATCATTAGCCCTCCATGGACCCTCGTGGGGGTATTAAACACATTTTATGTGAATACATGTTTGCCAAAAACTAACCACAAGATATTATAAATAATCGTGTGTGTGCATGTGTGTGTGTGTGTGTGTGTGTGTGTGTATAATTGCAAGAAATAGGACCGAGGACATGACAACTCTGACTGAGCAATGCGTCCAACTCTAAATGTTAAGGGGGGGGATAAACAAACCAACAGACCAGAATAAACAAGCCCGGATCGGGACCCCTGTGATCTTACTTGGTACAGTCTTTGAAGAGCTCTTTACAGGCCACCTGCTGCAGCCTCTCGGCGCACAGAGCCACCATGGACTCCTCCACCTCAGGCACATGGTCCTCCGCCTGCACCGCAAAACAAAAAAAAAGAAAACCCCCCCCAAAAAAACACTTTAAGTCCATGTAAACACAGTGACTCAACTCTGGCAGTAAACTCAGAGGAGAGCCGGATGAACTGGGTTTGAGACGCTGCAGATGGATCATTATCGTTGTCACCATGCGTGTTCAGACCTGTACGCTCGCAGGAGCAGGTGAAAAAAAAAAGTGAAGCGCGCAAAGAGACGGAGGAATCAGGAAAAACAGGCGTGAACATGCAGACGATGAAGACGCAGTTTTGCCGCTTTTTCTCAACAATAATCTTAAATTGCTGTCCGTCACCCTTCGCTTAAGGAGTCAAAGTGCCCAGACATGATCGCATCACGAGTCATATCTTTTTACTCAGACGTCACTATAATGACGCCGGCAGGTATCTTGACACCGTTGGTACAGTGAGGTTAGGTTACAGTGAGGTTTAGGGGACAAAATCCACTTGTTTGGGGTTAGAAAAAACATAATTGCTTGTAACACAACATAAGCTAAGGATGTAGCATCATGTGACATAACGCCGTCGACGCTGAGAGTGACAGAGGTCCGTGAAGGCAGCAGCTACCTTTGGGTTGAGGTATTTGTCGATGAGTTCCTGACCGCACTCCTTCCTCTTCTCATCCGGGGTCACCTCGTACTCGGCCTGCGGGGAAACACGACAAGACTACGTGAGTGGGAGGAGCCAGAGGTGAGTGGGAGGAGCCAGTTACCAACTTTCTATCGATTCACCGTATGAATCTGAATTTTGGTCCTGTATCCATTTGTATGAGTGTATGCAAAGTCCTAAAACAAAAATAGGCAAGGCAGATGAAGAAGATAACAGATGATGGATTACATCAGTAAAAGTTCTTATGGAAATCTTTTGACATTTTGCACAGAGATGACGGAATCGGATCCCCCCCTCGTGATGAAAGTCAATAAACGGTAATATTGAGTGATTGTTCGGCTGTTTCCACTGAAGACCTTGATTACTGCAAAACCCAATTTAATATTTAATTGAAGATATTTGGGAGGCCTGTTCCACACCCTGCAGTACACGAGCTGATTGCATCCTCTCGCCCTCACATCGGCCGTCCCTCTGAATCACTTGCAGTAAACGGAGCCTGACTGGAAAACTCCAAAGTGCTTCCTCTCCCCATCTCACAGCGCGAGGGCCTGTAATGTAACGCTAAGTGACAGCAGAGACGGTTCAAATCTCATTTTCCCTTTTCCATCTCGTCCCCCCTCGCGGAGTTCTCTGAGAAGAGACGGGAAGCGGTTGTGGGGTGAAAGAGGGCATAATTGCCTGGTGTGCGAGTTGTATCCGCTGGACGACTGAAAGCTGTAAAGCCTTTTGGCTGAGCTGGTCAGTCAGGCTGGAGCCTCGCTCTCTAGCGGTGGCATTGTCTGATCCTTCTGGATATTAAGTATTGGTATATGTATAAGTGTTGTATTTGAGAATGGAGAGAGCGCCAATGCAACATCGGAACCTACAGAGTGTTGCATTGTGGGTTGTTTGTAGCAATGATGTTGCTAGGCTAAAATGTTTTTTTTTTTACCAGGTACTATCCACAACTTCTTTTGGTATCTTCTTGGTCGAGCCGATGCTAAATTTGGAGTGGAATCGTCTCTTGCTCTGGAAATCCTGTACAAACCCACAGTTTTTTAAATAGCCAAGCTACCGTCAACGGTTCAGACAAATTTTTCTTTTGCAAAATCCCATACTTTTTTAGACCGTATTTTAAACTTGATGAAGAGAACGCTGTGAGAGGACTAAAGTGCTTTTACCCTTGCATATGGCTTACAATTGCTACGATTTCGTCAAATCTGGCTTTCTTCTCCCATTTGAAATCCTTAGCCAAAGAGGCTTTATATTTGGGATTGTAAAGCATGCATTTACTGGAGGCGTACAGGAAGTGTCCAGTCGCACGCCGTACTTCTTGCCTAGCTTTCGACAGCATCAAGCTAGCTCTGGCCTACGCTCTCTCACTTGCTTGAATGATTTTTTTATTTTCATTTTTTATTTTGAAAACCTAAATAGCAGTAAAAGTCTGGAAACACCAATTTTCAAAACTCTCTTTTTATTCAATTACCAAAATCAAATTCCATATTTTTCCATACTGTGTTGTCACCCCGAAAAGCAACTGCAATTTTTTTATTAATTTTACCCAGATAAAAAAAAAAAAAGCCCACAAACCACAGCGCATGGTCAATTGACGAAGTACAAAAGTCCCTTTGTTCTGTTGGCGATGAAAGGCCCCAGCAAGAGAACACACTGTGGTCGAGGCATGTTTGAGGGGGTTCGGTCTGCAGCGGAAACTAAATCCAGAAATTACCTGGAACCAAAAGTCAAGTCAAGCCGTATACCATACAGTGGAAATATGGCGTAATCTAACATATGGGAGTTTTCCTGGCTCATGGTACATTTAGATTTTCCATGTAGGAATTTTTCTAAAACTTAAATATCTCAACACCTTGACTGCAGAAACAGTATTTAATGTTTCATTCTTACATTAAAAAAGGCTTGAAGAAGCCTGCAGCCTGTAAGGGTGGAGGTAATGTTGCATGGTATATTGATATCCAGACGTTATTATACGCATATTTTTGGTATTGATACTTCATTAAAATAGTGCACGATCAGAGCGCACTAACTGTTCTGCTCCCTGTCATGCTGCTTGCATGCATTAACTGCAAGGGGGCGGGGCTTAAGGAGGCGGGGCTTAAGGAGGCGGGCCTGCCCAGCGCTCACTCACAGTATCATATCGTATTTGTGGTATTGTATCGAATTCTGGTATTGTATTGTAAGTATCGGGTATCGTGATATTTATTGCAGGTATCGTATCAAAGTCATAATTTTGGTATCGTGACAACCCTTGGTGGAGCTCATTTTAATTACTATATGTACATGTGATAATTTGTATTACATGATTTTCTATTTAACTGGAACTTAACTAGAAACTAAGTTTAGCAAATAAATGTGGGGTAGAAGTAAATACCCAAGTAGAGTACAAATACCTCAAAATTGTACAGCACTTGAGTAAATGTACATCTACTGAAGTTACATTCAAGCACTAGTGAGTGGTCATAAGAGTAAAGGAGGAAACTACGGTTTATCATTTGTCAACTGCAAACAGCAAGGCAAAAACATCAATGGGACCACACACACACACACACACACACACACACACACACACACACACACACACACACACACACACACACACACACACACACACACACACACACACACACACACACACACACACACACACACACACACACACACACACACACACACACACACACACACACACACACACACACACACACACACACACAGTCCGGTTGGAATAAACCGAGAGTGCGACTGAAACATTCCTTCCGTGAGCCGAGCGAGCAGCGAGCCGTTCCCCGTGACGCAGTTTACTCTCCAGAAGTCAAAAGTTCACGTTTTTCATTAAACAGATATTAAACTGAACTTCCTCCTCCTCTGCACTCTAAACGTCAAGTGTCGGAGGCATTTCGGGATAATTAAACTTCCTGTATCAAAAGGTCCCCCGCATGAGAACCAACTCGCCATGTGACAGTTCACTCAAATGACAGAAAGAAAACGATTTCCCTTCTCGACAATAGCGTTTCAGAAAATACTGGTTTTCATTGTGCAGCTTCTCAGATATCTGCCTTTAAAGCTGCTTTTCTCTCATGGCTGGAGATAGAGTCGCTCCTGCCAGACACTGAGGTCTCAGCAGTGAAGCCGGACCTCGGTTTGTCCCGCTGGAGTCCGAGCTGAAGATTTGACTTTACATGATTTGGTGTGATTAATAATAATCCGATCCGGTTGCACCGATAACGAGCGTTAAGAATCATTTTTAAGAAATGGCCTAATGGTCTTGCCGATTGGTCTTGTTTAGGTCTTATAGAGGCGTTCATTCACATTGAGAATAACCACTTTAAAGTTCCTTGTAGTCACTTTAATTCATTTAAATTACATGTAGAAACCTTTTAAGTAGTAGAAGTAGTCCAAGTGTTATGGACAGTTTTCATTGGACGATGAGGATGACTTTGAGGTGGGCAGGAACGAGAAAACTCCCACATACCTCCCTCTCCCTTCATTAATAGGAATTGAGCGGCCTTTCGAGGAAGAAAGAAACACAAGTCCTTGAGACCCCCACCACCACACACACACACACACACACACACACACACACACACACACACACACACACACACACACACACACACACACACACACACACACACACACACACACACACACACACACACACACACACACACACACACACACACACACACACACACACACACACACACACACACACACAAGTGTCTCTTCCCACACTAGCATAGTAGTCATGGAAAAGGGCATTTGAGACAAAACTTTCAATCTCTTCAACACAAACGCACACACATCCAGGAACAAGACAAACATTCACAAAAGCCCAACACACACACACACACACACACACACACACGGCTTACCACAGCGTCCAGGAACTTGACACAGCGTCTCAGTTCGGGTCGAGTCTCACAGAACTGTCTGAACAGCAGCCGTCCGATAGGCTGCCGCTCACAGAGGCTGCTGTAGTCCTTTTCTGTGGAGACAAGGAGACATGAAGCTGTTTCATGAACTAAAAACAGTCACGTTACAATCAAAATACATGAATTGGTGCATCTTTCCATCAACTATAGGGGAAAATATAAAAAAATAAAGGAACATTTATTTTATTTTCATGAGAAGTTGTTGCATCTTGATGATTAACCCTCCAGTGGTCACACATCACACAGCAGAGACCACGTATTTATTTGGTTTCCTTTAAATTGATTATCAAATAACTCGTCGCTACATGTGCGTGTCGATCTTTTAACCGATTGCTCAACTGGTGGTTTCAACTCTACTCGAGAATCTCGAGAATTGTCTTAATCTTTTCCTTGCACCGTTTCCTGTGTGATGTATCGTCCAATTCAACGCTAACATTTAACGATCCAATTTGTGGGTTGAACAAACGCTCAAGCAAAAAAGAAAAAGGGGCTTGTTCCAGCCCGGTCCGACCAGGGATTTGAACCATTATGCTTTCAGTAATCCACTTATCATTGTAGAGTTGTAAACACTGTAATGCGTCAGGGATTTGACTGACTGAGTGCAGTCTAACACAATACAACAATGAGTGACGCCGACACATTTATTAGTCAAATATCAGCACCAACGGCCGCGGGTGATAAAGCTCGATTAAAAGAGCAGTGGAAAAAAAATGAATTGCAGGGAAGCAGTCCAATTAGCCACATAAAGAAAATACGAAATAAAGGGTGACATTAACTGCATTTTTATAATGTTTTTAAAACACAGGAAATGAACAATTAGTGTCCACATAATCATTTTTAAAAGTAGCACTGGAAATACTTTATAGCTGAAAGTTTAGTCAACTCACTCACAGAAAATTAATTGAAAATAGTCTTTAATAATTTGTTTTTTTTAAAGTAAAAACTGCAAAGCTTGAGTGATTACAGCTCCTAAAATTTAGCTATTTTAAGATTTTCTTATTATTCTGTAATTGTTTAATTATTTCAAGTAGAGTTTCAGCCATAAAGTATTTGTCAAAGAAACGTTAAAAACAGCCTACTTGATGGATGAGCCCATGAGTTTGGCTTAGGTTGCATGAAAAATGACTATACATGCTGGGGAGCTTATAGATGCATATCTGGAGCTATTTGAATTCATCTGCCCAGCTGAGCTTCAGGACAAAAAAAACACCACCAAGAACATTTTAATTTGCATCTGTGATTCATGTGGATGCAAAGAGACTCGTGATGCTTCATGAACAAACAAATGTGACTCAGGGAGGAGCAGGGAGGCCAGAAAGTCAAACGACTTACATCTCATATCACCGACAGATTCTCTCAAGGAAATGACTCCAAGAAGACATCTTCCTCATAACAATGGGATTATGAAATAACAAATCCCTGCGTTGCTGTTTTTTTTGTGTCTCTATCTCTACGAACAACCCGGCCTTGAGCTGAACTACACGCTAATTAATGGAAAGCGAAACTGGTTTAGTTTAGTTTGATCTGTGCAGCGAGTTTACTTTTCGACAAACAAAGCTGTTTACATTCACTGTCTCACACCAAAACACACTGCGTGTGCTGTTAACAAAGGGGTCGGGTTCATTAGTAACATGCACATTTGCATTTACAACACATCGTTTTGAATACTTTACAACCCACATTGTTTAAAATGAAAATGAAATGTAATGTTTACATCCACGTCTTCTTCCTCCATCCCTTTTACTGGTGTGATCTTCTTTGGTTAAGTAATGTATGGCACCACACCTTCAGCTTTACACCTTCTGCAGTTTCAATGGCATTACAGCACCCCGAGTGCTCAAACAGGAACATCATCACGCCGTGAAACTCCTCATCAAAGGATTGTTGCATAGAGCCGGTAATGGAAGCTGCTATGGTAGACCAAACATGATAAAGTGCCCTAGAATGTCCTTCCAGTGGAGAAAACATTATGAAGTGTCCTCTATGATTTATTTTTAGTGGAGAAAACGTGGTGAAGTGTTTTCTATGATTTCCTCTAGTGGAGAAAACGTGGTGAAGTGTTTTCTATGATTTCTTTTTAGTGGAGAAAATGTGATGAAGTGTCTTCTATGATTTATTTTTAGTGGAGAAAACATGATGAAGTGTCCTCTATGATTTCCTTTTAGTGGAGAAAACATGAAGTGTCCTTTATGATTTTCCTCTAATGGAGAAAACGTGATAAAATGTTCTATGATTGTCTTCTAGTGGATACAATATAAAAGTGTTTTCCAGGGTACCTTCTGCAAGCTGGTGCCCATTTTATATTTAGCCAGCCTGGGTCCGCCACTGACTACCCTTTTTTCTAATATGTTTTCTTGTCACTTAATTGAGTAATCTCTGATCAATGATGCAGTGACAGATGGTAACTGATGCTCTATTTTACCCCACTTAGTTTTTTCTGCTCTACTTATCTCACTGCCTCGTCCTCTTTGTTCTCTGTTCTACTTTAATGATCTCTTTTCTTTCCTCTTTGCTCGAACATACTTCCTTTATCCTGCTCCAACAGAGAAGGATCGATGCAAAGTAAATGGGAGCCGAAGGCAAAAAGAACAATAAAGAAGACGGCTGTGGAAAAAAAAGAGAGGCGAAGTCAAAGGAAAGCTGAACAGAAAGGGATATTGAGAGGCCAACAACAAGGAAAACATCAGGTTGGCTTAAAGACTAAATAATTAACATTAAATCCAAACCCATTATTCTCAAAAAAACACCAGAAATTAGCTTCATTACAGTTCATGAAACAAACTCTGGCTACTCGTGCGTAAAATAGAACATCCCCCAGTTCTGGGAAATGTTTCATTGTGGTTGTGGATCACTGGACTTTCTCAATAGATCACAGGAGGTGTGATGTACATGAAAAGAGCTCCTGGTCTGTACGGAACATGCTGTGCATCATCACACAGTGAGCGTATACAAGGAGGCCTCTGTTGGGCCTCCTGCTGGCTCCAAAGGCCTCTGGGGTCCGTACGCCCGGCAGTGAATTTATGACGCCACAGGTTTAGGGTTCTCCCTTTTAGCTCTGTTCAGTAGTGTATGTACAAGGTTTCCTATGTTTTAGCAATGCTAGCAGTCCGACAGCTATTGGATGGATTACCACGACATTCTGTGCAGTGTACGGATGAATCCCACTGACTTTTCAGCATTTGGCTTAAAGCACTGCATTACTTAATTACAGCCTCACAGAGCTACTATCCCTGTAACCTTTTACAGCCGACGTCACCAACAATAGGAGTGTGCACGTGGGCAACCGAGGGGGCGTTTTGACCCAGCCGTCCGAATAAGTTGGCATTAAACATCGAATTAACATTGTCCACCTCATCAAAATGTGTGGTTGTTTGGAATAATAATTAAACAGCAGAGTTTGCCTGCTCACAAATAGTAAAAATGGATCTGGAAAGTGACTTTGTTTAGGTTTTTGGTGGTTAATACCTAAATTTAGTTCTTGATGTCTTTTCAGCTGCAAATCACAACAATCTACCCAAGACTACAGGGTCCTGCTGTTAAAAGACATGCATATTATATCAGAGTAAACCTCTTGACATGTACTGCATTCTTTTCCATGAGGTCCTACGGTTGGTGTTTGTGTTTGTATTCAACGGTGTGCTGCATTGTAGAGCAATGCATGAACCCATGGATCGCAAGATTGTTCATCAATAAGTTCACGAATCAACTTTGACAAAATACAAATAAAACAAATCTGTTGTTGAACTTTAAAGCCGGCGGGAACTTGGACCACGTTTCTCTAGAAGAGGCCTCAGAGAACAAACACGTGTGAACTGAACTTCCTGCACGTGTCACTCAGAAAGCAGAACATCCACATAGACGTAAGCAGCCAAACCACACTATTAGAGACAATGAAAGACAATCGAAAGGAGGGGGAACACGAGACAATAGTGACACGAACACCAAAACCTTCACTTGCTTCAACTAGTGTGACGACTCGAACCCTGGCATCGCAAATCCCAACCAGAACATGAGATTTCCCCCATCACCTGCCTTTTCTTTTTGTATTATTATTATTATCGTCCTATTTCTGTTTCCATTGTAATTGGTAAACACCAGCTGACTAATCCGGTGTGCCCATCACACATGACTCCATGGTGATTCAGGAATCACAAATGTTGTATTTGTGTAGTGCGAGCCAACGAGGCGGGAACAAGTGTCTCTTTATTTTGAACCGGATTGAGAATATTGTGAGCAGAAGACTCGAGGAGGGGGAAGTAGGGCGTAGGTGGGTTTTCAACATTGGTGGGGACACATATCACAACAAGGGGGGGGAAATGTGAGCGTCAACCACAACACAATGGTTCTGCATCAATTTATGGTGAAGAAGGAAAACTCTAAATAAAGTTGCCAGGTGACAATTCAAAATATTAAAATATCTCTGCAGAGTCAACACACCTATTATGCTATTTATTTGTCTTTCTTCCCTCTTCCCTCCTCTTTTGTGTCTTTTAATCTCTTTTAAATGTGCTTGTGAGTTCACCTCAATGATGAATTAATTCATTGTAATGCATTTATATACCTTTGTTCTCTGTAAATTCAAGAATCGTTGCAATATTTTGGGAAAAGTTGGAATATTAAGAGGATTTAAAGTCATAACATGATTAGGGAAAAAAAATCGACCTGCCCTATAAAACTAATACTAACAAAAAAAACGTTTGATTTCGACATAAATCTCACTACTGTGTCTTTATTGTCCGCACAGTGGCGCAGTGGTTAGCAAGTCAGTCTTTCAATCAGAGGGTCGGTGGTTCAAACCCCGGCTCAGCCAGTCCATGTCGTTGTGTCCTTGAGCAAGACACTTAACCCTAATTGCTCACCGTTGCTGTGTCTACGGTCTACTGTATAGCATGTAAGTCGCTTTGGATAAAAGCGTCAGTGAAATGTAATGTAATGTAATAAATGTAAACTTCACAACCTCAAAAAGGACCCACAAAGTGCAGACTAGATCCACTTGATCATAAACATTCAAAAACACGGACAAAAAAAAAAGAGAGAAAGTTAATCCAGCATACTACTATACTGTCCTTCTGTCCTTGTACTTTTGCACATGTTTTCAGTGCATGTTAATGCACGCGAGCGTGCTCACGGTGTGTACAGCAGACGACGCCCCCCCCGACCCCTGGAACCCGCTCAGGTAAACCCCGTTAGCTCTGTCAGCGCTGTTGCCACCGTTTGCACCGCTGGCTGCTCTGCTGTCGCCATGTGGAGACACTTTCAACTCAGGAGTAACGGAGTATCTTTAGACCGGGTTATTTCCCCTTTTTTATAAGTAACAGTCTACTTCTGTCGGCAAAACTGGAAATCTGCACTCATTGTTTTACAAATCGTGTCCTGATTGGAATGTTATAGTCGAGTGAAAAGCAAAGAAAACGGGAAGTTTCGTTCCCTGCGTTTCCTTTTTTTTTTTTTTTCTTTTTTAAAGAACTGTAGATCATCGTAATAACGCATATATAAATGTTGCACGTTGCCTGCATGGTGTGTACTAAAATACAATAGAGCAGGCGACAGAAGAAGAAGAGAAGACTTCTGACAAACAAGGAAGTGGCCAGCTTCCTGAAAGTCTTTCTAAGACTCCCGCCCACTCGTCTCTTTCTTCTGGTTTCATGAAGCCGTCGCAAAGGTTTTCACAACTGAATCCTTCCTGAGCTCATCTCTTTGTCCGTATTTCCATTTCTCACTCTCACGTTTTACTTTTGCCTTTATTGGTGTTTCATGTTCTCCTGTAATAAGCTTTTCACAACACGCTGTGTTTCTGTGCTGAACTTCCTGCCTCCACGAGTCACATGGTCTGTGAGACGCGTCGGTCGGAGCTCATTCACATCCGACGAAAATTTGCAAAGCGCCTCTCAGGAAAGAAGCAGATCTGTTGTGAAGGTGAAGAAGAAGAAGAAGAAGAAGAAGAAAAAAAAAAAAAAAAGCATCAGCCGCGCCGCTTCAACCAAACTTCATTTAATACATCGGGTATTTAAGCATCAGCAGTTTGACCGAAGAATCTCGGTCGTTAAATAAGGAACTGAATCAAAACGTAGATTTAAGCACACAATGACGTAACAACACAGAATCATAGTGCAGTTGTTGTTTTTTCCAGTTTGCTGGTGCATGACTCTGATATTTGAATATGTGTTGGAAACGAGTCGTGCAGAAGCCGACACGGAGAATGAAAAGTCCACAAATCCAAGACATGTCTGCAAAGTACACAAACCTGCATTTAAACAGTTTAAATAAAGTTCATCTTGCTTGCTCGTGTCCTCAATGGATTTCTCTATTCTTTTGACTATTTTGAAAGTTGGCTACTTAACTTTGATTAAATGCTAATACCGTGACAAGCCCTAACAAAGTTAGAAGGTTAGTTTACAACACAAGGTTTACACATGACATGTACGTCGTAACCATCACGCTACAAACAACAAAAACTGATGTTTAAAATAGAATAAGATCAAATTAAATAATAGAAAACAATATATTCAACTACTTACTGAATACAAACCATTATATCCATATAAACATAGAGACTTTGATTCATATTGGGGAGGAGGATAGTTCAAAAGTGATTCCCGTCCTTTCTCACAGCCGGAATGAGGCCGAACATGTGGCAGCAGTCTGGAAGTTCAGACGTCATAAACCTGAGCCCAGGGGCCCCGGGGTCAGGGGTCAGGGGCCAGATCCGGCCTGGGAGACAATTTTATAAAGCCCTTCACATGTTTACGATCATTTTGTGTTCTCACAATGCTGCAAAAATGTAGTCCAAAAATGAACAATGTATGCATGATGTGCCAATGCAAACTGGTTAAGGCTGATTTTAATAGTTTAACCATTTATAACACATCAAATGATGGATGTTAAACTTCAATAACCAGAAACTATAACTGTCAAATAAATATAGTGGAGCGAAATAAGTCTCAAATGATAGAAGAATTTCTTTCTTATTTTTGTTCCGAGATCACTTCCTGCAGATTAAAAGTGCCCTTACTTCATGGGACCGATAAATAAAAAATAACAACAAACACCTACTGTCCATAAGTTCATGCTTGTGGCTCCTAGTTGTGATCTCCATCTGCACCTCGGGGCCGTAGTATATGTTTTATGAGACGTCGCCGTCAGCTGGGTCTCAATGCTTCTCCTTCATTTGATAACCACCCAACAAAGTGGCCTGTGTGTGTTTCCCCATCTATGGATGAATCCTACGAGCAGACGGTGTGCGGCGGCGGCGCCTCCACACACAAACACGCCGTCAATGGCTGGGAACTCGGCCGTAATCTTACTGATGCTAATAGTTCACATCACACCGACATCACATGTTGCTATAGTTGATCTAATCTGGATCTCTTTTCTTATTTTTTCTTTTAGATACAATTTTTTTTAATTGATTTTCTAGATTTGCATATAAAGAAAAGATGTGCACAATACATGTACTTAAAGATACACATGCACATAACCATACAAAATTAAATAAATACATAGCGGTATACTTACACATGTGTATATATGCACACACACACACACACACTCTCATATATACATATATACATACATACACCCAGTGTTAATTACCCCCCTCCCACTACAAATTACACCCACCCACCCTCATACATCTTCAAATATTATAAAAGGGAAGTTATTATATTATAATACAGTTACACACATTGTTGAATTGTGCTTAAAGCCATAGACCAGGATAAAATATGTTTTTCTTTTGCACCGTGTATCCTAGCTATTGAGAGTTCAATGTTCACAACCTTGAGAACACACACGGGGTTGAAAGTTGTGATAATTTCTAAAAATAAATGTGACTATATTTATGTTCTACAGGCAAACAAACCCTAATCAAAAGTGCCCTAAAGTGTGTGGACGAGCTGTTCACAACAAAAGAGGTGTTGTGTATCGTGGCACAAAAGGTTATCATCAGATCTTCTATCGGCGCTCCGAGCCAGAGAAGGGACTTTTCTTTTTTTTTTTTACTAGTTCTTGGTACTAGTGTTGAGTCTCTAACGGAAGAAGAGAAATCTTTCAGAGGCGTCCTGACGCTCACTCTCATCACATGTATTGCGGTTCCCTCTGCAGCTCCCAGACTCAGGTGTGATGTAAGGGAAGTCCTCAACCGACCCCCAGCAGTGGAGGCCAGTCTCAGCCACCTTAACCGAAGCCACGGCACTATTTGCTGAACATGATCCCTCACCGGCTTCCCAAAACAGTTAAATGTCCGATGCTCTCTGTCCTCTGTCTCGCTTATTTTTCACTTCCTGGCTGTGGTGAGATTATAATCAAATGTTGCACCGTGGCAATAAAACAGGAGAACAATAGACGCTGTTTTCTGTGGTCATTTGACTAGTTCAAAAGAAAACACATCGTAAAGTGTGGTCGGAGTTCACCGGGAAGAGAGTGGAAAAAAATGTCTGGCTAGTTAGTTAGCGAGCTAGCTTGCTAATTCCATTCATACTTATTTCTTAATTTTATATTTAAATGCATCAATCTGGTGCACTTTGAGAGCAAATTAAAGATTTTGCATTTGTATAATCAATGTAGTTCTTATATCAGTGGTAGAAATGAACAAAGTACATTTTAACTACTCAACTACTATACTTGAGTATAATTTTGAAGTACCCGGAGCGTGCCTACCCAATGAGAAGTATAAAAGAAATGTCGGATCATTATTAAACTGTGGCGGGACAATACGTTGCCACAGTCTAGATTATTAATGGGAAACTATGCAGAATAAAAAATAAACTAATTGTGTTTTTTCTGCACACAGTTTCAAAAATATCACATAAAACCTTGAAGACAGCAGAAATAATCCAACAGCTGAACACATTAATTCAAAAATTCAAAATTTTGGCAGTTTTGCTTGAAACATGACTTAAACAATGGATTGATTATCAAATTAGTTGCATATTATTTAACTATATACGTCAGCTCAAATGTGGAATGACCTGCTTTTTACAACCCATCCCCTCAAAAAGTATCATTATCAGGGGAATCTGCTCAATATCTCATAAATACTGTTCATTCATCACAGGAACCGAAGCTGCTTGTGAAGCATTCACTGTTCCAGGATGTCCTCCGTGTTGTTTTGGTCGTTGCATCCAATTCAGTCAAGCAAAAGGACATAAACAGCCCACCAAAATAAAGTTTAAAGTTGTGCTCACGGCATGAGGGTGGGACAATTCCCTCATTATTTTAGGACCAAACCAAAGGATAAGGATAAGAAGAAGCAACTCCTTTGAACTCAAAGTTAAGAAGAACTTTTGTGCAGCTCAACCCAGAGCTTTTTATAACTTTTTATAACTAAATGCTTGATAACATTATACAAAAGAAATATTCTTGCAACCTTCATTTTAAAGTGCAGAGGAGGCGATGGTATTATTTTGTATACACATGGCTTACATGCTATACAGTAGACACAGCAACGGGGAGCAATTAGGGTTAAGTGCCTTGCTCAAGGACACATCGACAGCTGGGGATCGAACCACCGATCCTCTGATTGAAAGACGGACCTGCTAACCACTGAGCAACATAGTGATCTATGCATATCATCCCCTGCCCCCTGCAAAGCCCTGATTTTACAATCTTATTTTCTACATTTCTAAAGAAAGGAAAGTCATTTAAATCACAAACTACAGTGATATATTTCCTTCCTCCGGCCCCTGAACCTTCCCTCCTGTAAGTCGGAGTTCTGGTATCAGGAACTCCGGGCTCTGTCTCGAAACCCATTACCCCTTTAAATTAAAGTTTGCATATACTGCTGGTTGGAACAGCACAAACACCAGTCTGCTTCCTCTCCTTGTGCCGGCCACAGTTTCCTCTGTGGTACCACTTGAGAAAGATTTGTGTTTTTTTTGCCTTTCTTCTGCAGGCTGCATGCATTCTGCGTTCTCATGCGCTCGACTTTTCTGAACCGCATCAGCGATCGGCTCGCTATGAAAGGAGTCAAGTTTAGGACATATTGTAGCTGCAGGGATTTCAACGAAGCTTTTGGAAGATCTATCTGATCAGATCAGAGTACTCATGGTTCGGAGGTTCCTGACAATATGTTTAGGCGAAACAGAAATCGAGGGTTAAAAAAAAAACAACAGAAGTTACAACAATGCATGCTTTTTATATGTGTGTTAGACAGGAAGCCTCACAATTACAAAAGACAACACTCACCCGTCTTGATCAGTTGAAGACAGAGGAAGCACAATCAATCTACATTGATGGATGCGTTTTAAAAAAGGTGCAATGTGTAAGGACCAGAACTTTAGTTTGAATCAGTCAAAAGATGAACTAACATCATCAATAAAATGTGAAGAGTTTACTGCCCTCAGGACTCGAAGTACAGCTCGTCAATGACGTTGAAGGTCTGTGTACGTGTTGATTGTTTGCTTGTTTATTGGATTAAAAGTGGCAGAAATGAGAGAGAGAAACTAATTTAGATTGTACGAACCCAGCAACCCTAACTGCTTGGAGCATGTGGCCAGATCTTACACAATGCACCTTTTAAAATGTGTATATATCAGGGTTCATACACATTTCCACCAATGGATTTCCAGGACTTTTCCATAACTTTTCCAGGACTTTAAACCAAATTCCCATGATCAAACATTTAGTGAAATCTGGGTGTGTCCATGAAAAAGTGATAAAATGTAGTATTTAAACTAACAATGAGGATTCCAAAGCATACAGTATTCCTTAAAGGACACAAATGAATGAGAGACAATAGTTTGATTAAAAGAATAAACATTTATAGATATACTCAGCGTATGTCTGCTTATATTTTGAGTCTTTCTTTTAAAAGCATATTCATTATTTCAAACTCAGCGTAAATGAACGACATGAACACATGAATATAACACATTTACATGACTTTTACTAAACTTTTGGGATTTTATTTACTTTCCCAGGCCTGGAAATACCAAATTCCATGACTTTTCCAGGTTTTCCATGACCGTATGAACCCTGATATTAAGTAAAGTTGTTAGTTTGGAGATTGGTAGGCGAGTGGTTGAAGTGCATGCCATACAACCGCAATGTCTCCGCTCGTTTCAAGCCTCGGTAACTTTGTCGGCATGTCATATTGCTCAAAAGAGATTATCATGATAAAAAAAAAATACTGCTTTTTACTGCCCGCATTTCCCCTCAGGTGTTCTGCTTCATTCTGCTTTTACATGAAAGTTCAGTCTGGGGACCATTTTTTTTTTCTGCAAAATATTGAGCTAGAAAAACAAAATCACCTGCACCTCCAGGAAGTGTGTGATCAAGAGATCATTCATTTACGATTTCCTTGTCATCAACAACGTTTTTTTTATTTATTTGTCAAGACAGGTGGTGGTGGTGTTTCCCAAGCTGCTGTAAGGAAGGCCGTGCTTATTTTCCATACGTAATCCGATTAAAGGGATAGCTTGACATTTTGGAAAATTACGTTTATCAGTTTTCTTGAGTTAAATGAGCGGATCGATACCACTTTAATGTCTGCACGCTGATTCTGACGCAAGAGCCAGTCGAGTGTGTAAGAGTGTACCATCCATTTTATTTTATTTATTATAAGTAACCTGAGGTTTGTTGCTGAGAGAATGGATGTCTATTTTTGTCAAATATAATTAGGCCACCACTGCTACACAGAGGAAATGAAAAATCAACATTGATCATATAAACTCAGTTCAATGCAATACATTAATAAATAGTGAAATATTACAGTAGGATTAGCTCATGTTTCAGTATATCTGGGTATCCAATTTGAACCAAAAATAGCCGACTAATCCGACTTCGGTGTCGCGTGCACTGTGTGTTGTGCGCTTGATTTGTTTTCTGAAGTGTTTGGAGCCTCGGGGCCCCTGAGCCGCGGCTCAAATCATGACCTTTACCGCTGATTTGCTCTTGAAATTGCAGATGCATGCTGGGTATGCAGAGGCACCAGCACAAACGCAGCATTTTCTGCCAAACTGGGTGAAATAATGCCGATCGGTGCATAACGTGAGCTCTAACAAAAGGGCTTTACACAGAGTCTTTAAAGTACAGTACAGTAAAAGTGTCCATTTATATCTCAGCCAGGAGGCCTCGATGGGATTCCCCCCCCCCCCCCCCCCTCCTCCTCCGCACAAAGAAGAAGGAAAAATATATCACATGCCGTCCCTTTAACAGCTGATTTCATTAGTGGATTCGTTCCTGCTCTCTCCACGCTGTCATGCGTTCAAGTAAGTGAACTTTGCTCTTAATGCAATAACAGAACAAGACCGGGTGGAAACATAGTGTATGGCTGGACTGTTTCGGCGAAATTGTGACCACATTTTTATTTTTTTTGCATGGATAGTCAGCAGTGTCTTTTAATGTAAATTCCTGGAAATCAAATGTCATCTGCAATTTTCTGCAGCGGTCCCGGTAATAATTGTTCTTGGAGTGTACTCACGCGGCATTGCATGTGACCAGTGTTGGGGTCTAAAACGTTACGGTAACTAGTACTGCTTATGTAGCTAGCTAGCGATGTCGCACATAGACACCGTATCGGAAATACATAGGAAATATGAACTCAAACAAATTAAATATACCAAACCTGTTATATACCTGTTTAATATTTTAGCGCTCTGGCCAACACGGCATTTCCAAAAGAGACAACACAACAGGTTTGAATCCGTTTCAAAAAGGCGGCGTTCCCTTACCTGTGGTTTGTCGCAGCTCTTCGCACAAACTAATGTGGGGAAACTGCAGCAGCTGCTTCCATTTCTTGCTTTTTCCTTTTCTGTTCCCGCCGCCTCCTGTAAAACAAACAGGTTTGGATTAACACTCAAGTCCAAGCAGGATGTTTGCTTTCGGTCACAAACAAAATCTTAAAAGATGCAACAGGACACTCGGGTTTTTATTTCCAATGCGTCAACATATGCCACTGCATCATATTTCCTAGCATCACACCGTGGATGTATACAAAGAATTGGATAAAGCGTGGAAGTTGGGGCCCTTGTTCATTCCTGGGAAAGTGGCTCAATGGTGCCTGAGGCCTAAAAAAGTTCAACTCGCAGCCATAAAATTACCTGGATCTTCTGCATTCCCAACAGGGCCCATTGGCGGTGTTTCCTTTAGCCCCGCCTCCCAGCTGCTCTGCCTCGACTCGCACGCATGGGAGGTATTTAAGACTTTACACATGTCTTTTTTCCTATTGTAAGTCTGCGAGTTTACGGCCCCCAAGAAGTCGTCTTTGGCCCAATGACATCACGTGAGAAAACCTGGAAATTGCAATTCCACGGTTTGGCCACTGCGAATATTTGGCTTCAAAGCCCGGCGCCGTTCCTGAGGTTTATTTTTATTTTTAAACCATTACGTGCCGCAAAACTGAAAAAACATGAATAAATCAACGTTTTTGACAATCCAAATCTATTGCTTAGAGTAATTGACAATGATAACATTTACAGTCATCCTGCTACATATCACTGTCTGTCTAATGGGGACACAAAAAGGTCCGAAATATTTAATTAATTGTTAAGAAAAAAGAAAAAATGACTTTTAACCAATCTCCTTACAATATATAAATAATATGTTATATAGATGTATTAATATTGTTGTATTACAGGTACAGTGAAACTACTTTCATCGATTGACACACTGGTTATTTTCAGTCATCAATTAAATGCTTATTCTATAAATTTGTGGTGAGAAAATAAAGAAAAATCTTTATCACAACGTCCTTAAATGCCCTGTTTTGTACATTGCGCCGATTCAGGGGTCTGAAACGTCCCAGTTTCACTATTTTTATCGGCACACAGCTCCCATCATCCGGGTCCCAGCAGCTGGACAGCCAGAGGTCACCGTTTGAGAGGTTTTAAGGGAGTAAACGTGACAGCGGAAAACAAAAGTGGGGTTATAAAAAGTCCGAGAGGGACAGCGGCTTTAGACGGATGAAGCTTGGCTACGCGATGACATTTCCAGGGAACTGATCGCACCAGGATCAAACACACGGCCCCAGTATACGCACTGACAACAGAGCCATGTTGTGAACGCAGCCGCCGCCTCTCTTTTTGTTCTCAAAGCCACGATTCAGGATTTGCTATTCAAATGCTGCGAGGCCGCCGCGACCGAGAAAAAGAATCGCCACAGCGATGCAAACGAGATGTTTTTGTTTGCGTCGGGGAGGGAAGCGAGAGGATAACAATCGGCGCCCGGATTGGCTCCAAGCTGATTGATAATGATGTCCGTTGTGTGCATTAGTGGAAATGTAAATCAAGACGGACAGTCAGTGGGACAGGAAGGCAGGGAAACACAGATTCTCCACCTAATGATACACGTGGGTGATTAGACTGAGATGGACGCGATTAAGCTTCGAGAGGAGAGGAGAGGGAGGAGCCCCGAGACGATGGAGGTCAAAGGTGACTTCTGAACGCCGCTGGAGGACGTTTCACCAACATGAGGACACCGAGGTTCATCCTGACATGAGATAGAAGCTCAATGAAAACACATTGGAGTCACTAGCTTTCTCAGATGGAGCATCAATGGCCTTCTTCAAGATGCCCTGTGGAGTTTTCTTGTAAGCAAACGAGATTTGTTTACATCCTGCGCTACAAAAAGCACATGATGTGTGTATGTGTGACCTTGAGAACCAACAATGGGTGAAAGTATGGTGTGTAGCACATCATAAATAAGTTAAAAAAAAATAAGAAACACTACATGTGTGGTACATATGTCAAAATGGAACATTGTGGAAGCCAGAAGCATCACAGGTTTTGGACTTTTGATTAAAAATGGGCTCATATGATTCATTGAAAGCGTTATATTCGTTAATTAATCGACAGTTTCTGTCAGTCCCCTAATCAATTAATCAACTAATCATTGCAGCTCTCGTTGAATGCATTTCTTTCCTACTAAAACATTAGTTTTATACTTTCATTTGGGCTTTGTCTGCACCGTTAAATGTTGTTTTTTCACCAGGATGTAGCAGTGGAGGCTTCGGCCTGCAGCCTGTCCTCTGAGTGCACGTTCATGTGTTACGAAATCGAAAAAAAGCTCATTACAATTGATTTTTCATCTGAAATGGAAATGGTGACACGGCCTACGGGGAAGTGTTGACAGCAGAGCAACTTTCTCTATAGATGTGGCAACTTTAGAGAACACTTTAGCAACTTTTCTTTCAAAAAGATGGAAACGACCATAAAGAGATAGTCCAACCCAACATCTTTAGCACATATTTCTCTCTTTACCGTCGTGCTCGTCGTCAGTTGTTAAGTTTTGGAGATATCGGCCATATGGATGTCGGCCTTCTTTCAAATGTAATGTGAATATGCAGAACCTTCAAAAATACATTTGAAAAACAAAACAGTCTCTTTCCAGAAACCATGACCCCTATTACCGAAGATAATAATCCAAAGACCATGTCAGAACTATAGATAATAAAATAGTCTGAGAGAAGGCAGACATCTCCAAAAACTAGACTACTCCAAAACAATCTAGATTGATAAAGAGGAAGAATACATATTTTTTAAATATGAGGTGAACTGTCCCTTTAACCCTTCCGCCCACAAAGAGTCTCCAAATTTAGTTTCATATTGATAAGATACTCACGTGTGCGATAATAATATCTGAGAATAGTTAGCGAACTAGTTTAAGTAATTTTATCTTGAATTCTATCTCTTCTATATATATATATATATAATATATAATTTTGCTTTTATCCAAAGCGACCTGCTAACCACTGATCCACAGTCGCCCATATAGTTTTAAATTTGACGTCACAATAGCGTGTGGCGTAATCTATACACATCTGGCGACTTTTAACTTCCACCACTTAAAGACGGGCATTAAAGACAGCTGGAGATGCATACGGTCCCGGTGGATCAGCGGTCTGACGTCTGCACCATGTAAAGCTGTTTGAGGCCCCTCCCCCTCCCCCGTCTCCCCTTTGAAGTCCTCAGTAAGCGGACTATCAAATGTTCTATGAATAGTACTTTTCTTTCCTGGAGCATACGAAGGCACATCAGCTGATTGTTGAAGAGCGAAAACACAGGCAGCTAATTTATGACGTTCCATTACTGATGGATCGATTGCCGATTGATTTTGAGTATTAGTGGATTCACTGTCAAGTCACGAACTAGGGATGCACCGATACCGATACCGGTATCGGTGGTCGATACTGCGTTAAATACTCGTACTCGCATCGGTTTCAATGGCCGATACCAATAACCGATACTCACTCAACAGTATTTCACTACAACAAACTGGTCGCGCTTTGTGGAGAAGCAACCCCGTGGCGGAGCCGGAGACACTCTTCTCTGTCTCAACTGTCTCAACAGTCTCAACTTCTGAGCAGCCAATCACGCTATCCAAGTTGTTTTGCCGTCCAATCAGATGGCCAGTTTGTCTCAACAGCAGAATCTGGAGCCGCCATCTTGGATCCTCGCTACGCAGCGCTCACTTCTTTCAATAGACAGGAGAAAAGTGAGACGCGAGTACAATACAAGACTTTATCGATATTGTGCTTATTAACCGGTGTTGCATACGTGTGTATGACATATTAGTGCTCATATTAGTGCTCTTGTTAGTGGCTGACAGCCCCGGAGTTACTTGTAATCAGTCCGTCCCAACGCGACGCAAATGTTTCGCGCGACCAGATTACATGTAAAGTCTATGCACAGACGCGTGTGGTTGCGACAGACGCAAATTTACGCCGGCGGCACGTTAGACGCGAGAGTTGAAATTTTCCATATTTAATACATCTATAATTGAGAAGCTCTGCGCGTCATCACCGCCGTCCTGCCGGTTTGAATCAAACGGCTGCTGATCCACCTGAAGTAGCGCTGGCAGCGGCCTCATTCAGACGCTGTTGTGCGGCTACGGATGATATTATTGTAGCCGAGTGTCTGTTGTGTGTCTATATTTGTAATTCTAATAAAATGAAAACACGCTGCAGGGTAACTTGAACCACTTTTTTATCTCCTTCACACACGTATATCCCACAATTCCACTCTTTTCCTTTCCGTTTCTCCCTCCACAATAAAAGCACCGGAAACATAACTTGGAACACAGCTTCCTATATAATTGCTCGATCCCTAATATTATCGCTTACATTATGAACCCGGACACGGGGCGTTTTATGGTCCGACATTAGAGGGACTTCCACAAGAAGTTTAAAGCTTGGGATAGCCTTCTGTTAATTTTGTACTATAGGCTTGACATAATCTGCAGAGGATAAAATTAAATCTGCCTCCAAATTAATTGCACTTTCATGGAGACCAAATCTAAGAAGTATCGGTATCGGTACTCGGTATCGGCAAGTACACAAATAAAAATATCGGTATCGTATCGGTTTGTAAAAAATGGTATCGTTGCATCCCTATCACGAACTATTACTTTTGAAAATGTCAAGAGCCAATGGTAAAGTTTTCATATGTCTGGGTATTACAATAATAGAGTTAAAGACTCGGAGTAAAGAAAGGTATCAAACAGCATTTGTTTCTTGTACTGAAGGAAATGTGTCGAGCACAGAGGATCAAAAACTAAGAAAAATAAAAAGTAATTAAGTAAAGTTTCGGGTCATATTTATAACAGGGTTCATAAACATTGTGACCAATGGATGTCCATAACTTTTCCATGAATTTAAACCAAATTCCCATGACCAAACATTAAGTGAAATCTGGGTGTGTCCATGAAAAAGTGATAAAATGTAGTATTTAAACTAACAATGAGGATTCCAAAGCATACAGTATTCCTTAAAGGACACAAATGAATGAGAGACAATAGTTTGATTAAAAGAATAAACATTTATAGATATACTCAGCGTATGCCTGCATATATGTTGAGTCTTTCTTTTAAAAGCATATTAATTATTTCAAACTCAGCGTAAATGAACCACATGAACACATGAATATAACACATTTACATGACTTTCACTAAACTTTGGGGATTTTATTTTTTTCAAGGACTTTTCCAGGCCTGGAAATAACCATTTTAAAATTCCATTTTTCCAATTCCATGACTTTTCCAGGTTTTCCATGACTGTATGAACCCTGTTATAATCTCGTTTACTTGATCATATTCCTGATTGAAATGATGGTTTTGTCACGTTAATCTGTATTTAAACCAGTTTGCTGTTCGGCTGCGTGCTTCCTTAACATTTAAAGTCAGACAATGTAACGCATTCTTCCTCTAACAAATTTAAGGATTAATTCATCTCAACACACCCACTGAGTCGAATGTTGTACCAGCATTAGCATAAAAAAAAAAAAAAAACTTCCAACGCTCCCCAGCTCTATGAATAAGGTGCAGGATTTCCCTGCTTGTGCTCCTGAGCTCTTGCCGACTTTCCCGAACAATAAATTAATCTACGGAGCAGCATAAGGCGGCCGCCATGCGCCCGATTAGAAACGGGAATCGCTGCCATCTGCATCCATCACAACAAAGTCAGCAGTTGGACGTTCGCTCCGACAAACAGGATTAGTCAAGAAGGAAAGGCCGTCGTTCCTTTGACAGCTGCCTCGTTGTGTCCCACTTGATGGAAACAAACGGGGAAAAGAAATACGTCAGGAGAAAATTAAAAACCAATGGGTTTACCGGTTGGTATTTATAGGTCCACGCTTCTGGGGTTTTTTTCTGCCGGTCATGACGTCCGCCACATTCCCTTAAATGATTTACTGCATGAACTTAGCTGGTATTTTTCTACAAAACATCCAAAGTGTCTGTTCGGTTTCAGAGGTCATGAAGTGTCTTAGAAAATAAATAGAAATGTCTTATAAATTGTGTTATAGCACTTAAAATTACATTTAAGTGTATAGACCTTAAACTCTATGATACATATTATATTAACATATGTAATAGGTGTTGTCCTTTGCTACTATTTCTTTGATTTGATTTTCAGTTTGAGCTTCTTTTTTTTTTTAATCCTCTTTATCCCAAAGTTCACACAGCCCAGAGTAGTGTGTAAAGGTACCACCTCCACCAATCAAAGCCCAGGACTGTAGCCTCTACGTAGCCCGACCAGGGCACATAACGATGTGCTAACGTTTCCCTGCTAATGTGAGTTTTTACGAATAAACGTAACACTATTACCCAACTATTAACGAGTCAAAAGAGCCAATTGAAAGCCACTTGGATGAACATTTCAGCTACTCTCTCTCTCTCTTCTCTCGTCTGGATTTGGGCACCTTGACCGCCAAGAGGAGACTGTTTTTTATCAACTTTAGTGAGGAAATCAAACTGAAAACATCACACTGCAGGCTTTCTGGTCATTTCAGTTCCGTTTCCTCTCTTCCTGCCATTTGCAGCCATGAATGGGAAGTTGCCTCATGTTGCATGCTTTTAAAGGAAAACTCCACCCTAAAACGTTAACATCCCAAAAAAGACGCCTTTGTTCAAATTCTATAGGCCCTTTTTTCTTTCTTTTTTTTTGCAGACTTCCTTTTCTTCCTTCCACCGATAACTGTGAGAGGTATATGTAGCTATGTTTGTTTTTTGGGGGGGGAGGGTGGTCCACAAAAGGAAGGGCTTCTTTTCAGTTTGCAGCCCCAAAAATTATCAATTTCAGAGCGAGAAATCCACCAAAAAGAGACCGAGCGGTGTTTGTATTGTGACGAAGTACATTGAGAAGATGGCACATTTCCAAGGATCACTAGAATTTGCTGGCTTTGTATGGAAAATGCCCAGCGGTACTGTGAAGTATAAGCAAACTGTGGCTGAAGGAGTCCTCCAGCGATTTAGTATTGCATTTTCATTAGGTTGTCGGACTCACAGGAGCTGAGATATTATGTTGAATATAAACACCGGGTATAAAAATCAGATCTGGATCCAGAGAACAAGAATTTAAACTGGACTTTTCTTCAAGTCTTTCCGAAAATCTATTACAGGGGCGCTCCAATTGAATTAATCCTACATAAAGGGCCAAATTCAAGGCACTGAATGTACTTGTCCGGACACTGAACGACAAATAATTGATTGATGCAATTTGTTTTAAGTCTGTCGGTTCTCTTTATGTGAATGTTTCTATTTGAACTTTTTGCTGTGTCGTTTTTTTATTTGTGTTTCTGTGTGAAACTTTAAATCACCTCTTCGCCTGAAGACCTCTGGTGGCTGTGTTTACACATCTGGCTGCATAATTCTCTGCAATCCCCTGGCATGTTGTTTACCTATCTTTGCATACTAGCACGTGTGTCTATTTATACCTGAATTTAACAAGGCCTCGTCAGTCTGCACATTTGCCTGTGAGGCAAAACAGTCCTGATCATATAACACTTTTTGTTCTCCATTGAATGAAAAAAAAAGAACATCTCGTCTCGGGTCATGAGAAGCAAGAGGCCTTGCTCATGGGCACTTCAGCCGGGCAGATGGGTGCCAACACCGAGGCTTGGCTCCTGGTCCTCTACGAGCACAACAGATCAACTGAACTGAGCAGATAAGCTCGCAGCGAGGGGATCGAGACACTCGTCTTCTCATGTCTCTCCGCAGATGGCATCGGGATTATGTTGGCATCGAGTCGGCCCCTGCAACCTTTGGAATAAACATGATAGCAACGGGATCTGATGACGTTTTCCCCATTGTTCACAAAGAGATGTCTCAAGATTGCTATCATGGACACGAGCGAAAGAACAAACTGTATTGTTTGAAAGATGTAATAATAATAATTGCACATTGACATTTAACTGACCTGTAAAACCTTCAGTGACTACAGGTTTCAAAACACAACGTATATAATCAAATAAATGTCCCTTTTCAACAGGAGGGCTGAAACACTAATAAAAGCATGAACACACAATGCTGTGCCCAAAGCACAACTCCCTGTACAGCACATCTGCTTTGCCTCCACATCCTGTTTCGCAAACGACAGGACGATGCTGCAACACCGAGCCAAGGGAAACCCGATGTGTCGCTGCAGTCTCCTTTCACAGTTTCAACCCCTTCCGGACCCCCTCGCACTTACACATACTTAACCGAGAGTCACGCCAAACTCCATGAAAGAATCAGGCGATTTAACGCGCCCCTTCGATTACAACCGTATTTCGCTGTACACAACAAGTTTGTTCAAGTCCCTCGGACCCACTCTTATGTTCGGCTTACGTTAATACACATTGCTTCATTTTAGTCAATATTAAACTACATGTTGCTAGCTTGGCATCCCCGCTGTCTACTTAAACCAAGCCATGAAGGTGGTTGAGCAACTGTGTTATTGGTAGTTCCTGATGAGCAACGTCCACCATGAAAGGAAGACGTTGTATCGCAATATAAAGCAATTTACTAAACAATTCCCATCCCGAAAAGGACATTGTTTGCTCAAGAGTTAGCCGCAGTCTTCAGAAAGGCCAAAAGATCGCGTGTACGTTCACGGACACGCCGGAAAACTTTAAATGGCCAAAATGTAACATGGAGTTTGGTGCGTCGCTCGAACGGCGCGTGTTTTTAGGTAACATCCTGTTCGTGTGGAGCCGTATCATGAAAATATGGGACTGCCGGCTTAGAGGAAGTGCAATAACAGTTTATAAAGCCCGCATCCCGACTGCCGTGTCGGTAAGGTGACGTTACCGGGGGAGCTGTCAAACTCCCATCTCCATCCTTACCTTCCCGTGCTTTCAGCAGCACCGTGTTGGCCACGATATTCTCCAGCTCCATGTTGATGCTTTCCCGGGTCCGGACCTTTGAATCCGCCCTCACTCCACCGGGCAATGTTGATGCTGTGTGGGGTTAACAGCAGCAGCAAGCAGCGGTGGTGGCGGCGGCAGCAGCAGACGGAGCTCCTGGTCACCCCCCCCTCCCCTCCCCCCCGCCGGCTTCAATCTCAGTTTATCCTCCCTAAACACCGTCCACCACCTCCTCCCACCGCCCAGCCAAGGAGGGAAAATCAAAACCCTCCGGTTCCGCTATCGCACAGTTCTTCTGTCCGGTAACGAACCAACCCCCCCCCCCTCCTCACCTCTTCCTCCTCCCCCCTCCGTCTCCCCGCCCCGAAGCGGCTGTCAGAGAAGAGGAAGAACGACACAGATAACAGACAGACCTCTCACTCTGATCATTCTTCCCGCCTCGTTTCAAAGCTAACACGACACTGTTTTGCCGCCCCTAGTACTACAGTATATTTACAGTATGCAGTTTGCCTTATACGTCATACAGGGTTGAAACCATGTGACTTCCATGTTTGCTTGATTTACTACTTCTCGACACAAGTGCTAATTACCAGCCAATAAAACCACCTAATGTGTACTTCATGAGGTCACAATATTTTAATTAAAACACGATGACATAATCTATGGAACTCCTTGCCAACAAAAAAAGCATTCCCTGGAATATATCAATCAAAAGTGATGCCCTTCTACACATCCATAAATCAATACGTTACTGGCTCCAGAGCTGCTGCTCTCTGTGGGTCATCTCAGTCTGCAGAAAGTGGATTTCCCTGCATTGATCAATGAAAGCTCATTGCTGCAATAAAGGTGCATTAAGACAGGCCCATTGTTTGTGTTGGGCGGAATGACGACACCAGCTCACATCAGGTAGATGGGTGATTGAGTTTGTCACTCTGTGATTGCATCTCCTGGATCTGGCATTCAAAAACCTACTCTCTGGATCCACCCTTCACTTTGACTGCTCATTGATGAAGAGGAGGACAGCGTGACCTGAACAGGCTGGATCATGTAAGGTCTTCCACTCAAGTAGAAAACAACAGAGCATTACTATCTCGAGGGAACGAGACTGTGCATGTAGACAGCCTTTAACGTGACATCCTGACCTTAACAGTCTTCACAAAGGGTATATAATGTTATTACTAAACTTACTAAACTTAATTTAGATGCATAAATGGACTATGATGAATGTGCATCACAAGAGCATAAAGTAGCTTTGATGCTAATGTGGAAAAAAAGGTTATCAGGGAATATAAACATTGAGAATTATGCAGATCTTTCAGAGTTACTTCAGGAATTGAAATCATATGAGCAGAATCACGATAATCATCCATTTATTCAGGAAAACTTAACCTTTTCAGCTGTAAGATACATCCAGCAGGGAGTTAGGGATTTCCGTTTGTATATTTGCTTTATTTGTTTAACTATTTGTTTGTAGTTTGTTATTTCCCGACATGCAGGTTACAACTCTGTTCAAAAGCCTTCTTTTCAAATTCAGGAGTACAATTCTGATAGAATAAATATTAATCTGTTTTTTTGTTTACTTTATTGGCTTATCAGCAGTCAAATAATTGTGAAGTCTGGCGATTAAATCATGTGTAATTAATTTTGCAAAAACTTAGCATACATTTGTATTGTATTTATTCTGCTATATTATTATCTTGTATGTTTTTGTATTTAGATAAACAAAAAATAGGACAAATTATTTCTTAGTGAAGGAATAGTGGTACTGCCATTAAAAGAGAACATGTTAACTTACTGATATTAGCATAAAGTATAAGGCACTTCTTTGAGGTAATTTGTATTTGTGTAAAGCCTTCTTCCCTTGTAATCAACATTACAGTGTTCAGTTTACCCTGCTGCTGTCTACTCTGAATAGAGGTGGACAACTTCAGTCTGCAGCTTGTGAGTTTTCTTTATTTTCTTTATGACCCATAGTGACACCTGGAGGATAAAAGCAGCAGTCGCAGCTACTTCCAACCCTCCAGATGTTATCTGAGGGGAGACTAAAAGTAATGTTAAAGAAGGCTTTATTGTGCTATTTAACGTAAATCTATTTTGTCTTGTTTGTTTTTCGTTTTTTTTTTATTATTTATTTCTAAATTATGGAGGAATTTTTTGAAACACACTTTTTAATGTTAGAATATTTATATATATATAAAAAATTAATTCATTAATTCTGTGTTGTATTTGTATTAATTTGTGTACTCGCGAACAAATTTATCAAACAACTCAAAAGTGAAAACGAGGCTTCCGGTCACATGACCGGAACAAAACAAACACACACTTCCGGTCTCTCCACGCTGCCTCCTTCCTCACCACCAACAAACCTCGGCTGTGCTGTAAGGACAGAAAAAACACCAACATGCCGAAAGCCAAGAAGTCCGGGAAGAGAAAGAAGTTCGACTACAACCAAGACCGGAAGAAGTTGATGAAGCAGCACATCAAGAAATGCAACCCGAGGATAGAAAAGTAAGCCCGTTAGCATGTTAGCAAATGTTGGCTAGCGGACGGCATGTTGACAACACGTGAGATAGGTTAACCTGAGCGTTTTACCCGATGTTTGTAGTATTTATACTATACAGGAGTGGAAGTAGTATTTAGATCCTTTAGCTAATTAGGTTAAAGTAGAATGACATGGTATACATACACTCCGTTACATGTAAGAGTCCTGATTCAAAGTGCATAACTACGTAACTAATAAAGTATTCAGCTGCGGATGTTATATTAGTCAGTTTTTAGACACTTGTACTACAGTTACTTTCAATCATTTAATATGGAGAATATTTTCTTAGTTAATCGATGAATCCCCTCAGCCTGTCAAAACCGAAATAATAGTGACATGTTATGCTCAGGCAGGACAGAGACGTCCCCTTTAATTTAATTTGAGACCGAACACAAACTATATTTAAGGTATATTTAAGTCACTTATTAAAGGAAGGGTTTTATTAATATAATTGAATGCCTATTTTGTCAGGCTTTGTCACTTTTATTGCTACCAATCTTGGATTAAGATATTTTAGGGTACTGGTTATTTGATAGCAGATATATATAATATTATATTCTTTACACAACTTTAAATGCTTATATTTTCACAGTTCTGTCCTTAACGATATTCAGAATATACTAAGAATTATAAAGGTTTCTGTCGTATGCAAACAAACAGTTTTCACTGGAAAGATAGTTGATGCTTCTCATTGGGTGACACTTTCTGTCTATCTATATTCTATATTCTATATCTCTGAGATGAATCACAGAAGAACACTTTAACTGATCAATTTAGGTCTACAGTTGCAGATCCGGGAAAAACTGTTTACTGTCTCACTCGGACTTCACGTTTGTTTCGGAGCACCGTTGTGCGTCTAACGTGTCCTCTCCCTCAGTAAACAGATCCGAAATGCGTGGGACGACAAGAAGTCCATGGCCAAGAACCTGCAGGAGATGGGCCTGGCCTTTGATCCGAACCGCACGCTGCCGCTAAAGAAAACAAGCGTGAGTAGCTGCTGTGGCTTCTGTTGTACAAATAAAGAGCAGCGTATACACACGATCGAGGGATATATTTATTTTATTCACACAAACACAGTCCTGTCGATCTGTTTGACGGGAAATCTGAGACACCGCATCACGAGATGCTGCCAAATGAATCGTACAGATGAGAAACACTCGATGTCTCTTTGTGCCCGATCAGTAGCTAAATTATTGAGTTGCTCAAGAGTTCCTGCAGCTGCTGGATTTAGATTCGGCGTGTTTGTAGAACAAGGCTCTTATTATTGGAATAGTAATAAACAAATGTATAACGGGTCAAGATTTTAAGACATCTGATCATGTTCTGTGGTTTTCATCGTGAGTTGGTTGTGAGGAATCTCCTTCAACTCACTTCAGTTAATAGTCATTAAATGTATTACTTGAAACAAACAACGTGTTTCTGACTCTTTAAAAATATAGTGCTGTTATTATTATTTTTCCCTTTCACTGATGCCGTGACAGTTTTTCCCCACGGATAATTAAATAAAATGTTGTCCTCTGGGCTGCAGCTGGTTTTCCTCCGGCTCGGGACAACGTTTTATTTAACATTTATTTTACTCAAGACTGCGAGCGACTCAAATTATGATTTTGTTGCCTCCCTCGTGGCTCTGGAGCAAGGACAGTAGCTGTAATGTTTTCCTGAAAAGACATCCCTGATGGTTAAAAACCCCACATGTCCTACCTGTCGTGTCGCATTAGAGAAGAAAATGGCCGATCTATGGCGGAGAATGCCGGCTGCTGACGTCCATCGTTTCCTTCATGGTGTGTTTTTGTTCCCACGTTTAGCTCCTCGGGAAAAAAGACAAAGGGACTAAAGTTCCCGTCGGCATCGTGACCAAGCCCTACGTAATCCACCGTAAGTCATTTCTTTTATTTTGATAAAGAGACGTGCACTCTCCTTTTTTGTTTTGCTGATAGCCACGTGTTTTATCATCAGGGATTCATCCCGTAACTCAACGTGTCTGTTCTACTTCTGTTAGGATCAGAGTTTTAACCAACTCAGGTGGAGCAATAACAACTACTTCATGATCGCTTCTATTTTATAATGCAGATTAGTATCTTAAAAATTAAAGTCTGTGTGAACTAGCCTCCGGGAGCAAATCCCATAAACGCAGCAATTCTGTTGGAATGAAACGTTCCCTGTTGTAGATGCAGAATGAACCCTGTGTCTGTGCTTTTTATACGACTTACAATAATCTTTTTATTTTATTCAGCTGGACTCGTCTTGCACATTTTTTTATACCATAATTAGACCAATTTTGATCGGAACGCAGAGCCAATTTTTTTTTTATGCTCGGTAGAGTCGGCCTTCAGCAGCAGCTGCTCTGGATTTCAGCAATGACTGACTTTGGTTCCTCCATCAAGGCCGTCGGTGCTGAACATTTCATTTCATGAAAACCGAATCATTGAGTTTTAAAAATAGTCTTCATGCCCTTGTCTTCGCACCAAAACGAAACAGAAAAAGTGAAACGCCAACAAGATGGAAGAATGTGAATATTGGTGCGTCTAAGATGTGTTTGTGTTTGCGTGTTGCAGAGCTGCAGGAGGAGGCCGACCGGCCAGAGATCGACTCCAAGACGCTGTCCGCCGACCTGATCGAGTTCGCTCAGTACATGATCCGAGAGCACGTCGACGACTTCAAGGTGAGTCCTGGACCGGAGCCGGGAGATCACATGATTATTTAATATTGAGCGTAACTATCTGTCAAACTTGTTCCAATTCAATAGAAAAACTGTAAAAATGGCTCCTTTTTTTAAATATTACCGCTTTCACATGTTTGTGGGAAATTGTAGAATTTTAGTTGGTCCCGAATTATTGGTTCCTCGTGACATCCCGACCTCAGTGGGTTGATGACCGCCCCCGCCAACATCGGACAAAATGAATACACTTTTATATGTCAGACATTGTTTCAAAAGGGCAGACTCGCTCAGCAAAGGGTATTTATTAAATACAGACTGAGTCTGAATTTATGATGCCGATATCAGTATTTGAGAGTTAAAAGGATCTTCCCCTTTATTAACATAAATGTAAAACTAAATGTTATCTATTCATTAAATGTGGTTTTAAACGGTCGTTACTTGGCCTGCCCACTTTGCATAATAGCTGGATTCCTCAATAAAAGGCAGGGTTAAAAATGTGCACATAGAAAGTGAATTAGATGCACCGAGCTTCCAATGTCAGGAAAAAAAGAAAACATGGAACCAGAGAGCCCGGCTGTCCAGATCTTAAAAGCCGTCGCACAGATTCTCCTTCCGCTTCATTTGTTGCTTACAAAGAAAGATGAAGACAGGAAGCGGTCCGATAATGGGTCCCCTGAGTCACGGCGGCTCTCTGGGGGGAGGAGTCACGCTCGAGTTGTCGCTTCCATCCGTCTTTTCTTAATTGGACAATCCTCATAAAAGTGTTTGGATGGAAACGCGGCGTTAACGGAGCAGCCGGGGCTCCTTCCAGGAACAGACCCGTGTGCCGTGGAAGACATTTTAAATTAACCTCCTACATTAATTAACTTTCTGCATTCACATGTGTTGCATAACCTGCAAAGCTATTTATAGGTCAGTGTGCAGCAGAGCCAGAGGGGAAGGCTGCTCCTGCAAACTGTTTGAAGATGAATTGACTCCCCTGCCAACGCAACAGCGCCGCCGTGTGGCATGAAATTAACAGAAAAGGACAATTAAGGCATTTAGGACTATTAATCGTAAATAAATATATATTTAGGCCGAGTCGTGACAAAGCCAGCAGCCCACCAGCTCCTTGAAAGCTCGCCAATAACACGGTACAGGTTTCTGTACCGGTGCTATTCCTGGAGTTCTGCTTTATCTTTAGTCCGAGCCAGGCTAGCTGCTTTCCCTGTTAGCTCACTTTTAATATTTAAGACATAAATATCTTCTAATCTAACTGCAAGCAAGTTGCTTTTTGTTCCTTTAAGACACAGAACAGTAGATGAGTGAATAACCTCACATGTCATTACCAAAACACTGTAAGTTTGGACCATATGTCGTATTTAAAAGAGAATGGAGTCACCATGAAGTCAGCTATTTTTTTGTAGACTGCCGATATGAAACCTTTAATTTGGCATTTTTCGGCAGCCAGTGTGACCTTAATGAACTGAAAACACTGGAAAGATTAAAGGGTTATTGAAGAAGATTTGAAACTGGAGTTTGAGTCCCTGGACTAATGAATAAAATGTTTATTTAGGTCATAAATCAAGTTAGAAAAAGAGAAATTTGCATCAGACTTCATTTTACAGTGAGTGTCACGTCCTGATGGAGCAGAAATAATTCAAGTCTTTTTAATAAATATTGCGGGTCATATTTTACACACGGTTTGATATTTACTGGCTGAGGGCTGCATGATGGTGCGTTTAAGGACACTGAGAAATGAGGACTGGCTGCCAAGGTCGAGGACATTTCCCTTACCTTCCTGGACGTGCTCCGTCGCTGCAGAGAAAACCTAATTTGTCAGTTGAATATGTTTTTTTTTTTTCCTCCCCTGATGATAAGAGTGTCCTTTGTTTGGATTCCCTTGAAAAGTTTTGACGGGCAAATAAGGTTTCAGCTGCGTGATATTCTTTCACAGCTGCTGACTTTTGTTTTTCTCCATTCATTTAGATTAAAGAGACACGCTGGTGCATATTTCGTATTTTTTAAGTTAAAATTGCTGAAGCGTTTATCAGAGAAGTGCCTCATTCCAGCGTCGTTGCTTTCAACGGGACCGAGTCATCACTGGGAGCGCCGCCAAGTCCCAATCTGTCAATAACAGAGGGTGCAAAGAAATATCCTTCAATGGAAGATATTCTACCTTTTGACTTAAAATGATGAAAAGCTGATTCAGTCACCTGCATATTTCTGTTGACATTAATTATGACAGCCCTAAAAAAGATGTATCTTTGTATGCTTTGTGATCAACACGCTACGTTCAAAGCAATATTCTAATACTGGGCAGATTTATGGTTTTTCCTTATTAGCCACAGCACTAGCAATAAATGCACATAAATTAAATCAGCTTTCTTTAATGAATATAACTCTGTACCCACTTTGTGTGCGGCAGCCGGAGAGCAAACCATTTTTTAATGGTGAATATTTTGTGAGATAAAAAAAAATGTATTCAATATATTTTGACTTTTGGAGTGTTTTGAACAACACTCTGGAGTTATTTCAAGTCAGAAACATTCCCACTCAACATGCCACCGAGCCGGTTTTTAACCGGTGCCGACAACGTGATCCTCAACTCAACAAAGAGATGGTTTTAGGGTGAACTCTGACTGGCGTCGCCTCATCGTTATCTGCAGCTGTGAGGAAGTGCAAGGTTTAAACTGAATGTATATACAACATGCGCAGAGAAACGTATATTTTCTGGTATGTAATGAGCCTTGAATACCTCACTGGGGCGCCAGCGCTGTTACAGATTTTCAATCTCGGTATAATAACATGATTTTAATAATAGCTTTTGTAAAATGTGCTTGCCACCTCGACATTTTACAATCTGCAACAAGGAAGTAACTGTTTGTTTCTCTGGTTTTAACTGAACGTCGGTCGTGTCCTCTTCTCCCTGCAGGCGATGGCCATGGACGAGAAGAACTACTACCAGGACACGCCCAAGCAGATCAAGAGGAAGATAAACGAGTACAAGCGGTGCCACCCGGCGCACTACTCCGCCTTCATCGCCTCTCTGGTGGCCTCGCTGGTGGCCTCGCTGACGGACCCCCCTACGGACCCACAGCCGGACCCGCTAGCAGACCCGCCGCCGGCGGTCCAGTAAAAGGGACCGTCGGCTCTGTTCTGGACTTTCTGTCGCCGTCTGTGTCGGGATCTCTTTCATGGAGAGACGTAGTAGTGCTAAGCCGGGACCCGAGTCCGGTGCGAGGACCTGGGAGGACCAGCACTACTACGTCAGTGTCTCCACCCTCCAGGACCTTCTCTCTGTTACTTTCCTCCCTGTAAAAGATGTCCCGTCTTAATCGATTCCATTTAGTTTTTGTGTTCTGACCCACAAACGGGAATGACTGGGATGTGTTTGTAATGTAATCATTTAAATACCTTGAAGCTCATTTTTGCAGATGTGTTTTTATTAGTTTATTTCTCTGCACGCTGGATGTTTCTCAGATGTTTCTCATCTCATCAGGTTGTTTTTAGATCTTCAGTTACATAAAGTGTTGACGTCTGAGAGGAATCTCTGCAGCTTCAGCTCTGCAGAAGTGTTTCGCTCTACGGCTACGTTAAATAATGTCGCTGGATTCTAGAATAAGAGCCTCTTGAGAAACTTTGCCCTTTTTATTTTCAGCTTTTTATTTAAACTCATTAAATGCACATTTTGATGCTGTAAACCAAAATGAGCCAGCAGGAGGGGGAAAAAAAACATTACTATTTTCTTCTATCTAAAGACTTCATTGCATATTAATTGAAGCCTTTTTCGGAGAATTTTTAATCTTTTGAGGATCTAAAATCTTTATGTTTAAGGTCATTCAATCGTGGCAGATAAACACAGCGAGCGCTGGAGACCCGCTCGCTGTTATTCTTCACAAAATCATCCTCATGACAGCTTTTGAGATAAAAGAGAGGACGCGATGACAGATTGCCTCCTGAAAAAAACACGAACGTTTAAGGACCTGGTGTTGCTTCATGTGTCATTTCTAGAACGTATAGTTTAACTCAAATTAGTAAATACTGCAATTTTCAGGAAATATTTTCTTCTGCATTTTGAACCCTCTGCACTGGTTGCCTAAACCAGCGCGTTGTATTTTGGTAGAAGTAAACAAACTATGACTGCGGTCACGTCTCCATTTGCACGGCATGGAAAATATTTCACATATTCACAGCTTTTGTCATGAAAAATGTCCCTCGATTTCTTTCAGTTTTAATAAACACAGGCATCTTTGTACCAAAACTATACAGGATAGAATGAAGCATCCACCACAAGGCTTTTCACTATTACATATTCATGTTTTTTATTGTGTCTCCATGGTATCCTCATGCTCCATCACGCTTTAACTTCTCCCACAATCCGAAGGCAATGACGCAACGCTTCATTGAGGATGCAGTCGTTGAAGGCTAACTCCAGGTTTTATCTTTATGAAGTGAAGACAAGCTTCTGTTCTGGAATATAATATGCACAATTCAGCTTTCGGGATAAAGGTGTGAAGTAAACAACAGAGGTTTAGTTTGACTCCCATGGGAGCATCTGATTTAAATGTGGGATTTAAAGCAGCTTCGTGATGTTTCTCGGTGTCTGATATCATTCTGTAGTTTGTCCTCTAAAAATAAAAGGACACGTATGAGTCACGTAACATTTAGCTTTGTGAGTTTTCACACTGTTGAGTTTACTCCCGTGGCTGCAGAGCACCGGGATGGAATAACAAAGCAGGATAGAAGTGAAGTGACGTCTAAAAACATTTACCAGACTGACGCCTTCGAACTTTTCTTAAACTTTTCCCTCCGAGTCCCGAAATCAATTAAAACGACCCATGTGCCCCTCAAGGATGTTCGATTCTAACGGAACATTTTCTTCTTAGGTAACACAACCTTTGGTACTGAAACATGCGCTCGAGGCACAGCTGGAGCCAAAACAGTTTTTTTTATGAAATCACAAGTACAAGGTCACCCCTCAGCCGCAGCATCGGATACCGGGTGAAAATGAGTACATGGGAGGTTGGAAAACTGAGATTGTGTTGTGGAGTGGAGAAACCCAGCTGGAAAAACCTCAACAATTCAAATCAATTGTTTCTAACGCTGCGAATAATGAGAGCCGAAGCGACGCTACAGTTTTGTTAGCATCTAAATGCTAATGTGTTATTGTTTTGCCGTTTTTTAACCTGCCTAAATCTAGTGTTTTTTGTCAAACTAGTAAAACATTTCTAAAGTACGTCCTCGTCGTCTTCCCTGCATTGGAGGCCACATTGCTGCGTAATATCGGAGCAGTGCGGCAGACCGTGGATCAGTGGAATAGTGGGACACCATTGACCTCAAGGTCACACTTGGAGTCTTTCAACCAGGTCACTCGGGTAATTAAGGGAACACATTTAACCTGCACTGCAGTAACCTTGATACTTTATATCTCTGTATACGTGCAGCAGGTCAGTAATTAGACTCCCATCTCCTCTATTTTAGGAACTTGGCTGTCTAATTTTAACCGTGTGATAGAAACAGTTGCTACCTGACTTTCTTTGGGTCTGAGTGTGTGTGTGTGTGTGTGTGTGTGTCACAGCTCGATGTCACAGTGAGGAAGGCACAGTCTGTTTCAGTCGGTCTTTGGATGGAGTCATTTAAAATAAAAAATCCGACCCCATTAACGGTTTCTCGTTGACATTTAGGAAGTTAGCTTCCTCGAGAAAGACAATGTATATGTGTGTCAAATTTCACGGCAATCCATCCGATGGTTCAGACATTTCAGTCCGAGCCTGAAAAAGCAGCCTCACTAGAGGAAAAGTCATGAGGATTCATGCTCTGGGGACCATGAATGTATTCACAAAGTGCAATAGTCAGCGAGTGTCACTGTGAAACCAAAGCAGTCATTCATCTCCCTGCTTGCCGTCGCATGAACCTTGAACTCATTATCTTTATCGTCTGCTGCTGTTTTTTCAGATTATCCGCAGCACAAGTTAACGGCAAAACAATAGTTTGACCCCTATCGCCGCTTTGACCTTGTCTGCTCTCGTCAATAATTTGCGGCTTCGTTCCAGCAACTCCAAGTTTGACCGTCGAAGAAATTTGAGCCACGCAGACCGGAGGTATGCTGTGAACATGGATTTTTACTGAAACTCAATTCAAAACAATAGAGTTCCCTCATAGATGTTGTGTAATTGTATATCTAGGTTTTAGTTTCATTCACCCCGAAAAAAGAGAAAGCAAAAGAATTGCAAGAAACATCTGACACTGATGAAGATCTGCCATTTAAATTTGAAGTAATATTGCACATTTGCTCTTTTCCTCTTGTGCCACCCTCAGGAAGAACTTTGAAGAATGTTGACACAGGCAGTGTATATTACTGCAGTAAAAATATTTAAGATTTTTTATGATATTGATAGTTAACCAGCAGATATGGATAGTTTCTGCTAGCTAGCTGCTAGCTAACTGCTACCGTGTTGGATGTAGCTTGATTGAGCATGACAATTAAGTTCATATTAATATATGAGTTCACTTATTAATATAGTAATATAGTAATATAGTTAATATATTTAAGAAATGAATTGTTAATTTGTGTTCACACACATTGTTAACTTTCCCAATTTGCTAACTTTCTAGCTAGCTAGCTTAACACGGCGCGTTTCACAGTATTGAAAATGAATGGATTTATATGACAAATTAATGGAATATATCTGCTTTTATGGTGAAAAAAAGTGTGTTTCTATCAGCATATGAACAATACATACTTAACAGATAACCCCTGTATTTCCTTTTTCCCCCTTTTAATTCCCAGCTAAAGTTACCCCCTTGAATATGTTGCAGCCCTTGAAACCCTTGAGACCTTTGAAACATTATAATGTAAGATTAATATTATTATGGTGTGAATACGTCTATATTTTTCACAGCACGTAACCCTTTAAATGTCAACCCCCAAAACAATAATACAAACTCAACTTTGATGGGTTTCATCTAGACAGCATGCTGAGAAAAAACACTGTGACTGAGCCAGAGTGATGTCTCAGCAAAAAAACAGCTTCCTGTTCCAGCAGTTGTTGAACTCTACCCCACAAAAAGTAACCAGGTTTGTATGTGTTTGCATTGACATGCCCAGTCAGCAGAGGGAGAGGCTTGTTTTCCCGTTCTGTGCTCGTTATCGGTTTGTCCGGGTGTTATCTTATGGATCCATCCATGCTGTTTGAGTACATACTGTGGACACATAGGTTGAGTACATAACTATCTTTATTGACATGTCTTCTCTCCACATATGTCCAGTTGTACCATCCGGTCTTTCATGCAAAAATAGATTTGAATCCTAATGAGATAACAAGATTAAGATTTTTCTTTTTAGCTACAATACTTCATTACAGACGGACGTCGAATCTCACTCCTAAAACATTGTTGGACTCACGATGGACAGTAAAAAAAACCCGCTAAAAATCAATACAGCAGAACTAGAGTTTTTTTTTAATCCATGCATTCTTCTTCCTCATTAAACCCTGCCACCTACCATACCCACAATGCAACACGACCGCCGACTGCTTGTACAGAGATTCTGGTGTGTCTTCAGGCCCATCTGATGCTGACTCGAGTTACATCACTTGAGACTATTTCCTCTGGAGACACTAAAGACTTCATACTGTTTAATTTTTTTACCCATTTTACTCAGAAGTATTCCCCCAGCACCCTGGAAAACATTTTGATTTGTAAAATCTGTGTTCCCCTTTAAGTCTGAATAACCCAAATGAACACTTTCCGTTTAAGAAACTGCAGCCAACGTTAATAGCGTTTAAAAGAGAATAAAAACATAAAGACATGCATAAAACCCTACCTGACAGTTCCATTTATGAACAACACATACAAACAGGAATGACAATGTACACACAACTAACCACTGAACTCACTGTGAAAACAACATTTCTGCAGGATTACAGTACATCAAAAGGAATAAAACTTCACATTCATTAAAAACTTGTGCGTCAGAAGCTCACACACGCAGCATTAAAAATCAGATTCTAGTTCATTCCAGTTTATGTGTACAGGTAGATTTAACTCAAAAACAGCATTTACATTCAAGGATGTGTTTCACTGCATACTAGTTCATGTCTGAAGCCAAGTTTCCATCCAAATGTGTCACTAATATGAAAAAGAAAACCCAAATGCATGCTTGTTTCCATCCACTACTGCTATGCGATTATTAGGAGTTGGTTCATCGAGAAAAAGCTTTTATCGGTAGGCCCGCTTTTTTTTTTGGGAAAAGTGAACCAGAAACATAACAACTTGGTCGTAGCCATCCAACTCATCTTCACGAGAGAATTGGTTTTAATTGGGCACGCTTTAACGGTTCTTTCATGTCAGCTGGTATCGGCCATGTTTCAACGCAAACAGCTGATCAATGGCGCTACCTCAGAATTTAGCGCATCATCTTTTCTTCAAAAACTTCAAAAGCCACCTGAAAAAAGCTTTTCTAATACGATACTTCAAAATACACAAGCAGTATGTGAATGAAAACACAGCCACCTTGAACTAACTTTGCAGCAAACAGGATTGGGAGTCCATGTTTGCGTGAGGAAGGGAAGATAACATTAGCCAGATAAGCTAATGGTGAGTCATTTAGGCTAGCATGTGCTAAAATGGAGCTTTAGCTTCTAATTGTTGCGTCTTCCCTTTGCACATTCACCTTGTATGACTCCTGATTGTCTACATAGTTATGTTGGAAGTGTCATCTGAAGAAATTCGCTGCCTATTTGGCTGATATGTGAGAAATGTGACTGTAGTTTTGTGTAGTTTTTGTTGGGACTAAACTCGCAACCAAAGAGGAATTGCTTTCAAATGGAGGAGCTTAAAATACTTTCTCGTGGAAAAGAGAAGAAACTTTCTCTCACAACCTGACAAGAATTTTGTCAAGAAAAATAACACAGGTTTTCAAAAACGTCAGGGGAGGGGTTCCCTTTAAAATCCCCTCATGAAATCCACTTGGATATCAGAAAAGCCCACTTGTAGGAGTCAGCGAGTATCTTCCAAACAGAGTCGGTTTAAATGACCGAGCTGGTGCAGTGTTAGTCCCCGGGGCTCCAGCCTGGCAGCCCTGGATATTACCTTCTCTGGTCACACACAAAAAGGTTTTCAGTAAACAGCAAACTAGACGACAAAATCTGCAAATGGATCCACAAACGCGACATATATTCCTGTTTATATACAGTGTAATCTACACGCTTCAATAAACCCGTCACAGTTTGACATTCAGACGAGTCCAAAGCCTGAATCATCGGCAGCAGGTGAAACCTCGTCCTTCTGGCCTCCTCGCTCTGCACCTCCTCTTCTCCCGTGAGTAAGACGAGTCGGAGGAAAGCTGCACGACTCAGCGACTCTAAAACTAACTGCAGAGGTTGGAAAAGGGGCGAGGAGGAAGACGAGGAGGCACGGCGCTCCATCTTGGCATCTTCTTCAGTGATTTCTCTGCCACAGTTCCCGCAGCCTTCGGCATCATCATCCACCTCCTCCTCCTCCTCCTCTGATAAGCCAGAGCTGTGACAATGAAAAGGGCGATTGCTTTAAGCCATCGCTTTGTTTCCATCCCTCCATATCCTACTTTTCTGCTCTTGGAGGGGAGGAGGTTGGGGGGAGGAGGGGGAGATGAGATCAGACGAGCTGGAGCAGGAGGTCCTGGAAGGTGTCCAGGCCCCGGCAGGAGTTCCTCAGGGTCTCGTCAGAGCCCAGCTGGGCGGCCAAGAGGAACAGCTTCCTGTCCTCGGCCACGGAGCCCAGAGACAAGGCTTCATGCAGCTCCGACACGCTCACAGCGTTGGGCTTGTCCTGGGACGAGGGTGGAAACAGTTAAACTCCGGTTGACAAATGGCTGTCTGCTTTTTTCCCAAGGACAAAAAACATTTACTATATAGTTTAATATATATTGTACATATACACATTTAATAATCTAAACACCCTGTTGTGGTTTGTTCTTGTATTCTATTTAATTTATTGTTTCTTCCCCAACACAAAGGTTCTGCTGGAAACATCCTTTGTGCCGTTTTAAACCGAGCGAGAGAACAAAGCAGTGTGGTGGGTGAGAGCCAGTATCGCTGTCAAAGAGAAATCCTCCTTCTGAAAACACTGTTGCTTTTAATTCACCTGCATCCTGTGCACAGCATGTCAAAGGCAGTGGTCTTGTTCATTATATATATATATATATATATATATATATATATATCAGGGTTCATACACATTTTTTCCAGGACTTTAAACCAAATTTCCATGACCAAACATTTAGTGAAATCTGGGTGTGTCCATGAAAAAGTGATAAAATGTAGTATTTAAACTAACAATGAGGATTCCAAAGCATACAGTATTCCTTAAAGGACACAAATGAATGAGAGACAATAGTTTGATTAAAAGAATAAACATTTATAGATATACTCAGCGTATGCCTGCTTATATTTTGAGTCTTTCTTTTAAAAGAATATTAATTATTTCAAACTCAGCGTAAATGAACCACATGAACACATGAATATAACACGTTTACATGACTTTTACTAAACTTTTGGGATTTTATTTTTTTCAAGGACTTTTCCAGGCCTGGAAATAACCATTTTGAAATTCCATGACTTTTCCAGGTTTTCCATGACCGTATGAACCCTGATCTATATATATATGTATATATATATATATATATATATATATATATATATATATATATATATATATATTACTTAACTATTAGTTTTTATCTCGAGTAGTGCTGAGGGGATAAAAGCTGCTCCACTCCGACAGTAGATGTGACAAATATTCCTGCTTCCCTCGGAGGGTCATGTATAATTCCACAATCAGGGTGAAGAAACGTGAGCTGAGGAGGAAATGTAGTAATATTTATTTCATGAACCCGGCGGATCATCACTGCTGGGTGATTGAGGAGAACAACGTGTACCTGCAGCCCTTTTTTAGCACTTTACATATTATTTCTGACCTCACGTGACATTACTTCTTTGTAATCCTGTTTCATTTTGGGTTTTAATGGCAACAGTGCTGGCAGAGCTAGCAGCATTAGCAGCGTTAGCAGCGTTAGCAGCTTTAGCAGCGTTAGCAGCTTTAGCAGCGTTAGCAACATTAGCAGCATTAGCAGCTTTAGCAGCGTTAGCAGCATTAGCAGCGTTAGCAGCATTAGCAGCATTAGCAGCATTAGCAGCGTTAGCAGCTTTAGCTGCGTTAGCAGCGTTAGCCTCGGGGACGCCGTTATCAGCAGTAAACGCCGTGTGAGCGTATTGTCAACGTTAGTCCAATATTCTCTCTAACAGAGAAACTAAATTTGATGACTTGAAGTTCATAGATTATTGATATCTGCTACAGATCCATTTAAAAAGCAAAAAGCGCAACAGCAGCAATGTTTGGAAAATGGTTCGCTGGGATGTAAATTGATGTCACCTGTTTGTTTCCCAGGACAACCACGGGCAGCTGGGGCTGCACCCTGAGGAGGCGGTGCAGCTCGGCCTTCGCCAACGGGAGGCGGCTCCTGTCCGAGGAGTCCACCACGTACACCAGGACGTGAGTCTTTCTCAGGTAGTCCGACCAGTACCGCCGCAGGTCCTCCCCGCCGCCGACTGCAGCAGAGAAAGAAAAAATCAAACGTCGTGCATCATAAAATGTTGACTTTCTGCTCTGAAAAGAAACTTTCTTCTGCAAAACAAAAATAAAAAGCGCCTCACATCCCTGACTGATTGCCTTGCTCGTGGGCATTTCAGGGGCTGCAGATGTTTTCTAACTGTCCTTTGAGTAAAGAAGAAGGTTGAATAATGAAATGGGTAGATCGATAGATATAATTAGATAGGCGGCTGGAGGTCCTCTTTTAATCAAATTGGCCACATATTAATTTCAGATGTGCACCGGACCGAATTAAATCACTAATCTAGTTTTCACCGAGGGATGAAATATGCGAAGCCGGCACTTATTATTTATATCCAAGTTTCCATACTGGAGAAATTGAATGGATAATCTTTTTCCCCGTCTCGTTGCCTCCGGACATGACATGTCACTGAGCCTGTTAGGCAGAATTTAACGGTGCTGCTCCCCCTTTAATGGTTTATTATATTTATTTAGTAGACTTTGTTCCTTTTTCTGAGAACTCTAACCCCTTTTCTTTTTCCTTCCTATGCACAAAATTATTCTTCTAATAACAATTATTCTCTCGTTTATATTTCAGTATTGAGGTGATTCCTTGATTTGACTTGTCACAAAAAGCTGAGCACCATCTCTGTCGTCCTGATTTTGGTTTTGGAAGATATTTATGAAGGCCAATTCATATTTTCAGGTAATATTGAAAAAAGTAGGGGGAGCGTTGGAGAAGTTGAAAATAAAATAAGAATTAAAAGTTCATCACGTTAGTCATTTGCATTGTTCGACTGAGTTGCGCAAAGAATACTGGAAAGAGGCTCCGGGGTTCTTGGAAAGAGGCCAATCTTATGTTGCGTGATAAGAGACAGAGACACGTGTGAACTCCGGTTTTCATGTGTGTTCATCATCACGTGGCTTTTTCATAATTGAATAGAAATTGTTACTTTCAGTTTTTGAAACGCTATAAAAAACCCTCTTGCTATCGTAATTAAAACCGTTAGTATAACACACACGATGTTTGTGCTGACACACACACCTCTCTGGTGACCTCTAAGGTCAAAGCATTCAGTCCCAGTTTCCTCGTGGACTCCACACACACTTTGTGAGAACATGTCCTTCCCAGCTTCAGTGCTTGGGGGGGGGAACATTCATAGTAAGTGAAGGCTTTCATTCCCCTCACTTCCCACAATCCTGCAGTGCGAGGAGACCCGACCCGCTGCTATAATGAGCATCGGTCGCACCCCGGCCAACAAATCCCTGCTCACACACCGGCGGGTTTTCACCGCCTCCGAATTCCAGCGCCAGCACAGCTCAGCGAGAATTCATTAGCGGCGGACTTAATGGAGAATGTTGCTAGGAAACTGGGCAGCGGCGTTCCTTCTGCTGATGCGATGTGGCAGCAATAAATACCTGTTTACCTGATACGGTACAGAGGGCGGACCTGGGGCTCAGCGGCGTGAGCAGCTTGCATTTCTACATGCAGAGGGAGCTCCACGGGCCACCCTATTATACACACACACCCACACACACACAGACACACACCCATAAGCACACACAGCCGACTCTGAGTCACGCAGGTGTGAGTGATGCGGATGTTTATTCACGTATCGAATGCAGGCGCAGTCGCAGTCTCGAGGGGGGAAAACGAAGTCGGCCATGTTTTCAAAGGTTTCGAACAGAGTTGTTTTTTACTTCAAGATCTGCAGACAAAGTTCAACTAGATTTGACTTTGACCCCATAAAAAATATGCTGAATCCCAAGAAAAGCAACATGTGTTATGGTGTCGTGTCAAAGTCTGTTTCCATAATGATTTGTGTCTTCCGCCCAAAATCCCTTATTACCTTGAAGAAAATACAATACTTTTTCTATGTTTTTCTTTTTTACCTTCAAATCTTTAAATCCATAATATCTAAAGACAAAAGGTGTATAAGAGAAGAGCGAGGCCTGTTGAAACTGATCTCCTCCTTACTACAACAACAACAAAAAAAGAAGGAAATGATGAATATTTAATCATCTTAATCTCATAATCCCTCATTTCTGTATATTATAGCACGGAACAATAGAGCCTGCTTAAAGCTCGTGAGCTGGAGACGAAGGAGTTCCTCACGCCAAGATAAAAGCTAACTAACACTGTGTGTCTATTAAATAGGGAAGCTGAGAATATAACATTTTGTGCCAAATGTCAGCCGCTGAAAGCCTGAAACTACATCCATAACTGATCTGATGATCTGCGTCTTTCCCTTTGGAGGGCACCGCGCCGCTCCCGATGCTTGTAAGCGAGCAACAAGCCGTCAACGGCAAAGTCTCCAGCGCTGAACCTCGCCGTGAGTGGGCGGTGACACGTGTTCCTTCTGACTTTCAGAGACGAGGAAAGGAATTTCTTTTGGCGCCCGGATCATGAATATAAATAAAGCCGAGCAGAGCGTGACACATTCCTCCGCAGGAGCTCCCTCTGCGGCCGACCGTCTCGCACTCCGGCGGTCTCGAATGAAGATCGTGGTTCGTGTTATTTTTTAGTGCTTTCAGAGGAACGCTCATTAGCGGGATTTATGAGTTATGTATGTAGATACAATCCAACTGGACTCACCCGCCTCTCTTCTCTTTTTATAGACCTGTGTGATTTTGATCTCCCCCGCATTTCATTACATGCATATATACAGTACATATCCACGATGCATTCATAATTCAGCATATTTGCACCCATTGCAATATTGTATTACTGTTTACAATGCACAGACACAGTTTGACTTATAGTGTGTGCCTATTTCTTTACTCTTGTTAAGCTTTGGTGTCCTTGTTTTTAGCTGCATTTCAATGCCTTGCATTTGTGTGTGTAAAAAAAGAGAATGAAAAAAATACAAAAAACATCTGGTATGTGTATTCATACCAATCAAGCTGATTTAAATGAAATGCAATAATATTTGTGGCCACAGCTCCAGTGTCTTAAGGTTTTCTGTAACATATTTAACTTTTCACGCTACATCCAACAGAAACCATGGTAACTGAACAAATAAGGACGGTATAGCGAGTGTGTTGGCTGTGATGGATGCAGCGAGCGTCCAGGGAGGAGATTGGTGGCAAAACAACTCTGGATCAGCCGGATCAGTTCGTTGTTCAGATTTCAGATCATACTTACCACCGCTTAGTTACTCATCAACACTTACAGCTGCTGTAACCCACCTTTTGTTAATTACAATGTGAAAAGGACAATGTGAAGAATTATCCTCCGAATCTGCAGCTCCCCCTAGGGATTTTCAGCTCACTGTTTATCTGTCTGGGCCACGACTTTACGGTTCTGGTTCACCCTCAAAACTCCCGTAGCATCGGTTTGGTCACAGTTCAGCTGTCGCTCTCACCTGCCCGCCCTCCTGCGCTCCCTCCTTCCTGTATTACCTCTGCTGCGCCTACTCCCTCTAGTTTAAGCCCCGGCCTCCCTCGCACTTACTGCCAGATCGTTCTCCTCATTTATTCCAGACCCTCCAGCAATTACCCTCCCCCTGCTCTCCCGTTGCAGTTTAGACTTCCCCGCCATACCCTTCTGTCCCCGACCACAAGAACTGGCTCAGCTCCCTTTGGTTTCTGTCGTATTTGTTGTCCCCCGTAAGCAGATCCTGGACTGTTTGTGTTTTGTAAAACCTGCCTGGAATAAAGCTTGTCAAAAGCTTGTCGTACTGCATCTGGGTCCTTAACACCCCCGGTAACGGTTTTCAGTGGAAAGAGCTGTAAAAAGCCACTGCACACTACAGCAAACAGCAGAAAGACACACTCGAAGTGGAGCATTTAGCAGCTAAAGAGACAGATATCAGCCTCGGGGGTTGGTGGAGACCAAACACAGAGCTAAAAGAGAGAGAGTATTGGACTAGCATTCCTCAGGTGGACAAAAACACAACCAAGCTCCAAATGAATCATGTTGCACTGTCGCTGCTGGATGTGTGAAAAATAAAATCAGTTATTGCAGGTTTATGTTCATGACAGCATAGAGTGCTTCAGGCTAAAGTACTAAAACCTGGAGATGAGTCAGCTTTTCTGCACTTCAAGTTCCCTGTTAAGAATTTTATTGAAAAAAAATTATGGGTTTTTATTCGCTTGAAATAAGGTGTGTGGTTAACTCAAGTTCAAGAGATTTTCATATTTTGACGAAATACGTCAGAAAAATACCCCTCTGTTGAATTTCGAAGCTTTTGCCAGCCGGCAGTGTTTAATTTGGAGGCATGAAAAGGAGTCTTACTCTCCAGGAAGTCCAGCTGACAGGCGGGGGCGTTGAGGCTCATGAAGTTGAAGCCGCGGGTGGGCCGGCAGCGGCCCCTCTTAGCCGCCGCCGCCCCGGGAGTCAGACCCTGCAGCATGCTGCTCTTCCCGGCCCCGTCCAGACCGAGGACCAGGACCTGGCGCTTCCCGCGCTCCTCCTCCTCCTGCGGGGCACAGACGTGTTCAGTAATGTAGAGTAGACGGAGGAAAAAATGAAGCCCACATCATTTATTCAACACTGAATGGGGGGGGGGGGGGGGGGGGGGGTTATTTGCTCAGTTAAGAGGAGTTGAGGATATGGAAGAATGGCTGGCTTGCCTCAGGGTTACAAATATGATTAATAGTGCAAATGCTTTGGCGCACATCAAACCACAGCTGAGTCTTAACTCAGCGCTATTTACACACCACACAACGGGAAATCAACAGATGGCTTTGTGATATGTAAAACACAGACCGAATCATGGGCCAGCTCCACGGCTACCCTACATTATATAGATTATAAAACATACCGTATAGATCGTCTGAGGATGAAATTATTCATTATTTGTAGCCCAGATTGAATAAAAAACACTTATTTTCCAGATCAACATTCATGAACGACAGCTCTTGATCAGTCCACTCTTTGAAGGTTCTGAGCGGCACCGGTACCGGTCCGGGGTCCGGGGGTTAAGATGGCTAGCTTGAGAAAATCGGATTCCGCATTAGTCGCCTCAGCTGCCTGATCAAAAAGATTCAGGATGATGATATTGGCTGATATTGGCTGAGTCCTGCTTCATGATGTTGGGCCTGGTTCTGTCTTTCGGAGGTACCTTCTTCAGCCAATCCTTGAACTTGGAACTCAGGATGACCAACATTCTCATTTGCATAATAAAGTACAGCCTGGTTCATCATGATGTATCAAACTGAATGCATTAAACCATTAGGAATTGGACCACCGGGGCGCAAACGACACTTCACAACGTTCAGGAATACGAATCGGTATCCGCGAAAACCTCTCGAGGTAAAAGTGGCGATACGAAGAGCAGCATCGTGGGAAACACTTCTTTGTTCCTGCATCCCCGAGTCCGATGAGAGAGGCCGTTCTTTGAGACGACATATATATAGACATTTGCTTTACACTGTCGATTGATGATCGAGCCTTAAAGAACGACGACGCTGTCACTATATCAGATGAAAGAATTGGGCGACCTTTCGGCACCGGACACGATGTTTGAGGCCGCTCAAAGGCCGCTTTGACGGATCTGGAGCTTGCCTCCATGTTTTGGTCCGCTGGGAGACCAAAAACCTGAAACCCTGAAGGCGTCGAATGCTCTGCAGCTGCTGAAGCTTCTTCTCCTCTCCTTTCTTTTTTTTGCAGCACTATCAGCGTGGACTTTGTGCAAAGTATTGGATTTGTGCACATTTGCTCTGCGCCCCTCCATTCTTATGATTGTTACACAATGATTGCACAGGAGACGTTCATCCAGAGCTTTGGACCCGGAGAAAACTATTCATTTCTTATGAATCTTGGACCGCTCTTCGGTTAATAAATGGATCTCTGACATTTCAATTCAAGCTGGCGCGCTGGCCATTTATCTCCTGCTTCTTTTGTCAGTTCAAACACTTCAACGACTCTTTCTTTTAGATTTGAACCTCTCTGAGCTCCGCTTCAGACGTTTCTCACAAAAAAAGAAAAAAGCAGTGATACTGTGATATTGATTTATATGGGTTTTTTTTCCCCCGCTCCACGCGGGATAAAAAAAAAAGAAAAAGCCCCGGCTCAGCTGCAGATCTACTCCGCCGGATCTGACAGGGATTTAACGTCTTGCTCAAGGACACTCCAGCGAAGCAGATGCTTTGTGACACATTGGCTTCATCACAAGTAAAGCACTGGCGCTCGCTCGCCTGCAGCACTGAATGGAAAACGTAGCGCCGGGTTTTGCAGAGGAGAGAGAGAGTGTAGTGATGGAAACTTTGATCCTAGTTCAACTGTGCCATTTTCTCTCACTCGTCTGTTTCTGTTTCCTTGCACCCTGAACGCCTCTCAACCACCAGCCAGATAAAAAAAAAAGCTTCAACTTGTTGCATTCAGCGGTCGGCTTTTAAGCGGCAAGAGCAACAGTGGTGGAAAAGCAAAGAGCCTTTTTAATTTGCATAAAGTGCTGTGATCCAACATAGAATAAATCTGCTTATTTTCTTATTTTCCAGAGGGTGAGATGAGACGATTGATGCGAATCTCGCGGCTTAGCTTAGCTTAGCATAGCTTAGCATAGCTTTGCATAAAGACTGGATGCAGGTGAACACAGCTAGCCTGATGAAAGATTGCAACCAACTGAAACTTCTACCGAATGCTAACGCATGTAAGGAGAGCTAAGTGGGCCCTCTCTAGTTTGGTTTGTCCGTTCTGGGCTACTGTAGAAACACGGGGGGCCGGCTGGGTTTTATTTTCAGGTGATTCTACACTAAAGAAACACTGGCCCTTTAAGAAAAAAGAAAAGAAAACGACGTGTAATTAGGTAGCTTTAGGTGGTGTTGTCTGTATGGTGGTAGCTGGACACAGCCATCAGTGGTTTTATGTATTTGTATCTCGAGGTTGCTTTTGAAAGTCACAGCGACGTCATCGCGGTTATCTCGGCTTGGATTGTAAACTGTGAAATTTAAAAAGGCAACCAGGCAGCAAGGATCTGACGGCCCGGTTGCATTCTGGGAAGTATAGTTGCTGCGTTTTTTTGGAGCTTGACCCATACCAGGCACTAAAAATCCAGATAACTCCACTGCTGCTGCTTTGATTTGATCCATTTGTACTCATTTTAATTGACGCCAAATTGCTACATGTGTGCGAGAACCTGCGGCTACGACGAAAGCTGCGCCCGGAAACCCAAACTGACTCCAAGGCCGAAGGCAGGCGTCCTGCCAGCGAGCCTCCGGGCCTGCGGCTGCCCGCGCAGTTCGCCCAGCAGCCCAGTCTGTTGCTGCTCCGCCCTCCCACCTGCTGAAACTCCCCAAGGTCAAAAGAAGAAGAAGAAAAAAAACGCAGCCGCTGCCGCCGCCAGTCAACTCCCCGGCTCTCCGAAGCCGAAGAACGTGATTACCATGCATCTTGGTACAATGTGGCTCCTGGGATGAAAACATCCCGCCCCCCCCCTCTGCAGCGAGCTGCTGGCAGACACTGACAACATTATCCTCTAAATACAGACTGAGCCAGATAAAGCAGGCTAAGCTTATTACAGGCCGCAGATGATTGAACGGGAAACAAGATCGGAGACTCACAAACAGATCGCGTTAAGATATTCAGGCAGCAGCCGAGGAGTCCTTCATTAGGACCTCGGCTGCGTGTGTGTGTGTGTGTGTGTCTAACACACATCTGGCGCATGTTAAAGACTTTGGAAGCCTTTGCATGTTTCCCACCTTCGTCACCTGTTCGTCTAACATCACCGCCCTGTAATCATCATCATCATCCTCTTTAGAGGCTGCTGCCACGTCGCCTCTTCGTCGCCGTCTCCACCTCTTCATCTTCACTGTCGTTGT